>JBAMYA010000009.1:14720422-14739381 GCA_037176975.1 Arrhamphus sclerolepis
TACTGAATAGAATAGTGTAAACATATTTTGTGAAAGTGCAAAACATAACAGAGTATTAGTCTAAGAATCAACATACTCTGAGTTAGTCTTTTCATCAAACAGGCCTTTGTGTATTTTTATTTATTTATTTTTAAACTTCTATGGGAACTTTATGCTGCCCACTTCCAAAGCACAACAAATGCAGCATAAGGAAAAGATAGATAGACAGAAACATTTTAATCAGAGCTTGATCTGTGATGTCACACAAACCAACAAATATGTTTTCAGGTTCCAGCTACCCAAAACTGTGTTACAAAGCTGTGTAAGTTTTATATTTAGTAGTCACCTCAGACACTCAAATACATGCTCTCGAGCACAGAAAACGTTTTGGGTTATTTTTTTGCAATGACAAACATTGCAAATCACAAAAATAGTCATCAGTAGGAGATCTTGGTATTTCGTCATTGTTTACAACCACCAGCTTTATGTCATATGCAATGCAGCTTTGTTAATTCATATAAATATAGTTTAAGTCTGTTTACAAGTAAAACAGTGCTTCCAAATATAGTTGGAAGTTTTTTCCAGTTTTAAATAAAAACGTATTTATATATATATATATATAACACAAACATCACATATGAATACCTACCTCATCCTTTTTTTTTTGTTGTTTGCTTTTATTGATAAGTATTTAGAATTTGATGTCATCAACAGACAGTATTTCAAATACGCGGTTGGAAGTATCTTTACCACAATGTTGCAACACTTCTCTTAATAAGAGGCCAGTTCATTGTTCTGCAAAAGAGGAACAGTTTCATCCGTCTTGCTTGATACAGCCCACTTTCCTTCATAATTTATAAAGTGTTTCCAATAGGTATGAAATGCAAGCGGACCAGTGCAGAAAATTAACCTCATGTGGGGAGGAAATTAAAAAAACAAAAACACTTTTACTATTTTGTAAAGGTAAATGATATAAAATGCCAAAACAAGAGACAAGAGGCATTTATTGAATCCAGTGTTCTTTAGATACACTGTTGCAGTACAATTTAAATAACAGTCTAATCAGATTTTCTTATTGTTACATGGAAGCAAATGTGAAACTGTGACTTATCTCAAATACCAAAGAATATCAAAGCCTGGATAATTTTTCACTTGTTTTGATGTTTTCATCAGCATTACAGACACATTTGTATAAGCACTGTAAAACATCTGCCTAGAATTATTTTACTGATGGTGAATTAAATATTCATATTTTTAAGATGCAAAGATAGAAGCCGAGTGTTGTTAAATAGATCGTTTGCCAACATGTAATTGTATGGCTCAACAATGCATAATGAGTTATTGCTGGGTTTATCCAGAATGCTTGTTGAAGCAGATTTAAGAAATTGCTCGGTTACATCAAAACTTTGTTGCAGCAAGTATATCAGAGAGAGTCTGTGTAGCCACTGTACGCAGTGCAAAGGTGGGCACACATGGTAACATAAGCAGAAAGAGCTGGTGCTGTGGTGTCTGAAGTCCATAGCTTTTGCATTCTTCAGTAACTAAATAGCACTGCTGAGGCTGGTGTGAGAATCCAAGAAGAAAGTCTTCACTGGTGGATCCCTGAGCCCTGAGTTCCTGGGAGACACATGATGCCTCCTCTTGGATGAAGTAGTGTGATATGGTGAAGACATAGAAGAGTTTCAGTAGCTCCCAGCAGCGGGCCTTGGAGGGTAAAGGCTCACCAGGTGGATGAGCAGAAGTCTGCACACATGACACTGAGCGACGAGTTTCACGGTTAATGAGTAGAAGTGCCAACACATCAGGCCGCAGGGATACAACTCTTGGTAAGCAGCGCTCTCCAACATCCAGGCAGTCTCTTAAGGTCTCCACCAGGGGTGACCAGAAACAACTGACCAACTCAGTCTCAGCTCTGTGAAGGGAAGGAGTGGGACCGCACAAAACACACACATCTGCACCTGGCAGTAGCTGGAAGCGGAGGAGGCGATGGGCCACGGTGGGGCTCCCCTGAGGAAGGAAGACTGGGTAATCACAAGAGGCTGTTCGTGAAGCAGAGAGGGAACGTATCAAAGTAGAAAGGAGGACAATTTCCTGTGGCGCCAGGCGCCACCACTTCTCAGTCGCTGTTGCTATTCGCCCATTGATGATGAGGCAACCAAACTCACTGTCTGCAGCCTGAGCAAATCCATCCACAGCCTCCTGAAGAAGAGTTGTATTTGGAGGCAGCAGCGAATCAGCACAATGTGTAAGGTTTCCCAGGATACCCTCTTGCCGATCTTCAAGTAGCTGATCAATGAGGCCGAAGCAAGATCGCAAGTCCTTCTTCAGCCTTTCAACATTTCTCACATTGGCGAGCTCATCCTGTCCCAACACTAGCACCATGCAGTTCCACACATTCTCCAGGAGGCGTTGTAAGCGGATTTGTACCTCATTGCTGGTGCAGGCCCCACTGAGCCCCCCTCCACTCACGGCAATGAGCATCACACTGTCTTGGAAAACTCTCCACACCACCTTCCCCCCACCTTCTGTCTCACAGCAGGACAACACAGCCCCCTGACCTCCTCCAAACATGTGAACACCATTCAATGAACCGATGACAGAGAAGGGGAGCTGTCTGGAGGCCCCCCTCGTGAACAGAGGAACCCCACTGCTGGCTGTGAGGCACAAAAGCTGGACGGACCCGTCCTGGAGCATCATCGTGATTAGCTGTGCTTCACGTCTTTATGCCTACTAAACCAACTCGTATTTCAACTTTCGCGGATTACCGTGCCAGACAATTTTTTAACCCGTTGTATAATAACAGCCGGTGAGGCAAAAACCCCCAACGTTACATCAGCGACATCGAGTCGCTAGTATCCCGTAAATCACTAAAACCGCGCGCAGTGAACGGGATGAGATATTAAGCAACGAACACAACTATCATGACTGCATCACGGCACACGCCGTCGTCTTATTAAACCACTAGCTTTTGCTAGCTGGCTGAATCTAAAACGCTAGGTTAACAAAAGAGGTTACCGTTGTTTCCACAGTAACGCTGTCCCATGATTCATTCTCCACACCGGCGACTCATTCAGCTGGTCGAGCGGCAGTTACGAGTTACAAGCGCTCCAATAACCGCTGGAGGAGCGGGGCGAGGAGGCAGACCTGGGTTCAGTCCAGGTTCAGTCCTCGGAGTACATGGGAGGCGGTACTGTCAAGATGGATCTGACCTGCAGCCACCAGGCAGCATCTCGCGAGAGTTCAACTTTTAACTTCCGCGGGATCGTTCGCAGTGGCAGGTGGCGCTTCCTATTGCACTGATTCTTTAGATGCGCAGCACTCGATACACATATAGTGTTACCGCTTTAATAAAGATGTAATGGTTTAATATTACAGGCCACTATTAGTCCCATTGAGATCAAAGCTCTGTTTTGCAAACGAGATCTGTCCCTCCCAAGGGTCACATAAAGCTAACTACAGACAATCTTTACGAGTGAACTAAGACCAAAAACATGGAGGAAGCCCGGGTATCAGGAGAAAACCCACACAAGAACGAGAACATGCAAACTCAGAAAGGCCCCTGTTCGAAACAGGAACTGTGAAGTTATTGCTTCCTTTGTCATATATAGCATATTTTACTGAAAGAAGTGTAGATATATCAACATGTATACATTGTTTGCAGGGAGCAAAATTCTCCAGAATCTTGTCAGTCTTCTGCATTAGCTGTCAATAAATACTGCTGGATTCAGCCAGAAAGAAGTCTTTTGCCTAATCTAATTCAGTTTTTATAATTACTATTCCTATTAATTATTGGAATTAAAATTATTTTGTGCCAGACATTTTCAGGCTTTGTCTTTTTACTAATAATTGTGCCCATCAGATGATCTACATGCCATTTGGACTCTTATTACTATGGTAAAATAAATCACTACATTCTGTCAGTCGTTCCACAAGTGGTTCTTTTAATATGAAATGGTGTCAAACAATTTTCTGTGCAATTTAAAAAGAGAACTCTATAAAGCCTTTGAGTAGGAAAGCATGTTTTTTCTTTTTTTTTTATTAAATACAAAAAAAGTTTAGAAACAATGATCGCTAAAACAGAATGATAGAAAAGGCACAATAATTTATTTGAAAATCACACTGTGCCATGGAAAAATATAAATGTCCTCCTTTTTTTCTAATGTGGCAGAAAATATATTTTCTTCCTGACATGAGTCCAATGTGAGAGATCCCGTGGCAGTATAATGGCTTAACATGAGGCGTAGTGTTGAAGTCACAGTTCCCTGTAGTATCAATACGAAGGCCTGGAAGACAAACACAAACAGATGAATAACTTTGATGCTGTTTTTTTTTTTTTTTTAATGAGTTTATTCTTTTATTGTAAGAGTCAAAATGTAATATAATGCCTGCTTTTTTAGTCATAAATTAACACCCCCCACTCCTACGTCAGCACTGTGACAATCAATTTGGTCAAATTGGCTGTTTTAATATAAATAAACTACCAAAGGCATTTTAAAATGAAAAGGTTGTGACTGAAAGTAAACTGATTTAATTTACTTACCAACGAATAAGGGGTTTTTTTTTTTGTTTGTTTTTTACACAAAGGAGCAGACCTTCTGCGGTCTGAAGGGATTGGTGCTGGAGGACACACCAGTGAGCAGAGGGTCCTGCATGGCGTTCTGCATGCAAAACTGTTGCAGGTCTGCAGCTGCCTGGGAAACCTGGTGACAAAAAGATGAAGGAAAATGCAGATGAGATCACGCAAAACTCATGAATTAAAGGCGTACTCCACCATTTTTATTTATTTATTTACAAGAAATTAGAATGAATTATAATCTACTGAAATCGTAGAACATATTATTCAACCTTAACTCACACTGGAAATAAAGCATTCAGTCTCGATTTAATTGCTGGCCGATTGTAAATGCAAAATTAGTTAAAAGAAGATCATTTTTAATCTTATATGATAAATGCCAAAACAAAATCAAATATTGTTTTTGTTTTTGCAAGGTTTTATGGAAAGAACAGCTGCAAAAATATCCTTCAATAACAAATGGACCATTTTAACACCAATTGCTGTAAAATGTAAAGCAATCCAATGCGATGGTCCTGTCACAAATGTAATCATCATAAAATACATTGTTTTCGTTAACATTGTCAAAAAGCATGGAAATTGAGGTCACAGTGGGTAACAGTGAACGGACATTAGTAATAAGGCTGACCTCAAATCAATACCACATTAATCTGAACTTTTTCCCCTGATTTACAAATAATGGCTGATTATTTTTTAGTTTGGCCTTAAAACTTTCATTGTAAGCGTGTACAATGATTAAAAATGTGTCATTCTGCTCATGAAAGAGTGCAAAGTCTTCTGATTTTAAAATAAATGTCAGTGTAAATAAACACATGCAAGTTGAATTATAAAACACAAAGTAACTTATAAATGACTTAATCAAAAAGAATGATTTTGAAATAAATTAAAAACATAAGACAGAAGAAGAAATTACATGGACAACGTAACTTCGACTATATTTTGCTCAGTGTCGTCTCGGGTTAATTATCCAGCCCTTACTAGGAATACTTTTTAGTTTAACAAAATGTATATTATTCTATATTATGCACGAAATAACTTCACTAATAAGCACTGGGTACATTAAAATTTGGGGGTATCCGCCATAAAAACATATCCAGATTTATCGTCAAGGTGGCACTTTCACATTTCCAAACTTAACTAACTTAATAAAACTTACAAACGTATATTTGATGAAACAGAAGATGCAGAAGAAAGTGTGGGAGCAGGGCCTTAACCATGATATTATATTCTTATAGCTCTGTATAAGTTCGTTGTGCTTACAGTGTATACGAATGGTAATAACTCAGGACAGGGTGTTTATGTGTGCTACTCTTATGCTGAGAGGGAAGCATGAGGGAGTGAAACTTCTAATAGGTACAGAATTCAGATAGCAGGCCTGCAGCAGGATGCGAAACAGAGACAACTGGGAACTCAAGGTCCTGAGAACACACGAAGATGTATTGTTATTAGTTTGGCTCGCAGAGGGCGAAGTTGGTGAAGCGTATAGTGAACGACGAACCAGAGAAAGAGCAGATTCAGGGTTAGACTTACGAACAGGCAGGTGGATGATGTGCTGAGTCTCCATATATCTATCTATCTATCTGTGTTCAACTTGCTCATGTAATCTTTATTTTTGTTGTGCTAATAAATCATCTTATAGTAAAGTCGTAGTCCTGTTTCTTCTCAGTAAAACATCCCGGTGGGATGTGAAATCCCAACAAAACCAATTTTCAGATGCTCCGTTTCAAATTCGATTCCATTTATCACATCTCCCGTCCGTCCAAACAACGCCCTACTCCGACTAGCATGCTAGCTAGCTGATCGATCTAACGGTCGACATTTCTCCACGTTGTTTGCCCCGAAAACAGACAAAAAAACTTCTCACCTTCACTCTGCTTATGCTCGCCTCGAAACGGAGCTGTTGTACCACTTTTTTCATGGCTACCAGGTTGGAGGAGCTGGACATTTTTAATGAGATTTGTTTTGAAACCAAAAGCAGAGCGGTGGGTGCGAACGTCGAGGTGGGATGCTGCTACACGATGATGACATCCGGATTCCGGTTGTTCACGCTTGACTGTGACTATCATTTACACGCACCAGGGGGCGCCAAATTAAAGACAAGATTAATTTTCATAAAAAAAAAAACTTTATTGTGTACATACCTGTACAAAAGATCAACTAATATTCTCATAAATAAATTTATAATTTATATTTCTGGACCGTGTAAACAACGTAGCTTTCAATTTCATGAACATTTATAAAAAGGACTTAAGTACCATGTTAAAAATCACTGCTTAGGAGATGTGTATAGCTTAAAATCTCAATTGTCAGTGCTAATTGGTTGATAAAGATGAACAATGGCTGATTCATTAAAGTGCTTTCTTATTTGATCACCTTGGAAGAATAATCCATGATTTACCATGAAAAGCAAATGATCATTAGTGCTATCTGAATCATTATTCTATGCTGAAGTTCAATGATGGAGAAGGAAAAAAAAAAAAAAAAAAATAAGGCACTGAGATTTCTTTAAGCGAGTCTATTCTCATCTTCACCCAATGAGAAAATACTCAAGTCACTATGGTAAACTCTGCTTTTTGACTTGATGCGAGTATCACCATCTTCAGTGGTGCTAGACTCTAGCCAGCGTCTCTGTTTTGAGTGTCTTGAACTGAAATGGACCAAAAATAAATAAATTAGAATAAAACATCAACAATTCAGTTTGACTGAAAACATGAAATATAGACAGTAATACCTGCCGTCTGGTATCAGTCGGAGTGTCCGGTAGAGTTCAGTTGTGGATGGCACAGCAGACGTTTGTGAAGATTTTGGAGTGGAATATGTAGTGCAATTTGGTGATTTCGCCAGTCGAGCCTTCGCCGAGGATATCCTGAGCTCTGGCTCACTTCCTTTAAAAAGGTAAGGGATCATGAAAATGAATCAGTGACAATATGTTTTAGTAATAAAGCCCTATTATTGCCCGTCCACATGGGAAGAAAAAAAAATTGAAAAGGACTCCCGCCGTACTGCAAGAATTCACTGGCACTCCATTATGTCTACTATAAATCAATTAATCAAACAGACTTTCACAAACAATAACCAACGTAATCTTGCTCATGTCAATTATTTCTCTTCCTTGAAATATTAACTTAATGACCATATATAGTTAAACTGTGTGTGCTTCCTTTTAATTATTCTAAAAATAAAAAGATATGGATTCTTTCTTCTAAAATTATTCCAGTTTTAATAGTTGATTATATCTGCAGCAAAAACCTGCCAGTGGTCATCACCCTCTTCTTCTTCTGCTGCTGCTGTTCTCTCCGTCTGGCCTCTCTCAAAAACATCTAACACTAACTGTTCCCTCTGACGTACTCATTCCTGACCCCATCTATTCTCATCACTCTGAAAGAGAACCTCAACATTTTTCACCTCTGCTACCTCCCGTCTCTTCCGGGCAAAAAAAATAAAAACGATACTAAAATAAATCACTCAATTGTAATCGAGGTAAATTGTTCAATTAATTGTGATACTGACTTTATATGGCACCTTTCTTTCACTGCCACACACAAATTAGACTTAATTTCCTTAATGGACCAAATTCTCTTTATTCAACTCACTGATTGATAAGGCACTTTGACCATCTGATGAGGAACATCTACGATCTGTAAAGGGAGTCATGTTCAAAAATTGTTGTTTGAGCCATCCAGCACGGTCCTCCTCAAAGGCCTTTTTCTGTGAAAAGCAAAAATATTTAAGAGGAAAAATAAAATGAAACACTTATAGTAGATGAACTATAAGACTACATGAAGAGTCGAGTACCTCTCGGCCCAGGCGAATAGCAGCCTCTGTGAAGTTTTTTCTCTCCCTCTCAAAGTTTTTCTTCTGCTCCTCAAAGAGCCTCCACTCCTCTTTGAGACGTTCTTTCTCCTCCAGCGTGTAGCAGTCATTCAGAAGAGCTGCTGTCTCATCATCAAACGACGTGTTTAGTTGTTGCTGAAAAGGCACAAAACTTTCATTTTAAACCAAGTAAGTTGTTTAGAATCCTCATCATTTCTTAACATACAAGGTTCATTGATCTGAAGGGCACATTAAATGTTTCATTTGCTCTCGTGAAATTGTTTCTCAAGTTGATGCAAAACCCAGCAAACTAGCTCTCTAACTTGCCGAGCTTTCATCTTAACAGCCAGCAGCTACTGACCTGGAGGAGCTGCTGCTGTGCATGAATGAACTCTTTGCACTGCTGGACTTCACGTCTCATCTTCTCCATCTCATCCTCATGGATCTCTAAGGGTACCACCTCTTTCTTGGACTCTTGCTGATCCTGTACTTGAGAGGCTAAGCAAAAGTTTTATAAATAAATGTACTTGTGGGCTAAAGTCAGTGCCAAACAAGAATGAAAATAAAATAAATAAATAAATAAATAAATAAATAAATAAAAAGCACACAGGCCCTGTGACCCAGTTACATGTACCTCGGTTGTCCAATTTCTCCATGTGGTTCCTCAGTTTCCTCCACTGCTGCCGGATGCTGTTGGTGAGCTGCTCCCGCGCATGCTCACAAGACTGGTCCAGAGTTTCCCTGCTCGTGTCCCCAGGCTTCTCCTCCCCTTCTGAGTCACCCTATACCACAGCAGAAGAAACGCAATTACATTTGCATGGAACAATATGTTCCTCTTTAGTCTGAACAGAACCAGTCAAACGTTTGGACACGCCCCACACACGTGTTGCAGTACCTGTTCCTGACTATCATCAGCGGTGGCTCCCCTGGTAGAAGCCTCACGTGGACTCAAAATGTGTATCATCTCCTTCTTCATCTGTTGGAGGACTTTTTTCAACTCAGCATTCTCCAGCATCAGGACCCTCTGACTCGTCTCATAGTCACCAAGCAGGCATTTGTACATCTCCCCCTCATGGCTGCAGATAGTGTTGCACAAATTCATGTATTTAGCATTACCAACTCTGTACAAGCTATGTTTAACAGGTGATAAACCAGCTTTTTTTCACACCTGGCTGTTGCTTTTGTAGTCCTCCAATGGCTCCTTTTTCCATCTGAGCGTCCCAAGCAATTCAGCACATCAATAGCTATTTGGGGGTGAAAAAAACAATTCAGACTAGAACTGAATCATTTTAAATAGGAAAAAAAAATAGAGCCAAAACCCGGACCAATTTATTTAAAATATATACCTAGTTTCTTCTCCTTTCTATCAACCAGTAGCTGGCTGAGGCGCTCCTTCAGCTTGGCAGCCTCTCTCTCCTTCCTCTTGGCATCATGACTGTACTGAGAGGCACGACTGGCAATGATACTCTGCAGCTTCTGAACCTGTCAATGATTCCCCCAGGACAGTCTGTCAGGCTCTTACGTTCTCACATGAAGCTTTGTAAATGTAACTATGGTGGCTTACAACATGAAGATCATCTCCACCTCATCTTTTTCTGATTTTAAGCAGCTCTGCAAAGTCTTAATTTTGAGATGCAGCTGCCTTTCTGTCTCATGTAGACCCGACTTCTCCCTTATGGACAGTTCCAACTGGTCCTGAAGGAAAATTAATGACAAAACTATAAGAGGGGAGTCACAAGTGACTGGCTGGCTTCTGAAAACTGTATTTGTGCTATTTGAGGATTAAGTAAGTTAAGACTTCAGTGACACTAATAATAATTTTATATCTAGGCCAGTTTACTGTTTAAAATTACTTTCAAGGGGCTGAAATCTATAACACACACACAAACAGCTGAATTCAAACGGAGGAGGAAAAAAAAAATCTTGTCTGAACTAGAACTAAGACAGAAGTTCCTGCTAAAACACCCCCAGGCATACATGCCTTGAGTCTTGAATTGCTCATCTGTATGTGCTCCAAAGTGCTGGATTTCTTCAACTGTTCTTTCTCCAACTCCTCTAAATTGCACATGTTCCGTCTGTGAATCTGTAGCAAGTCATACATGGCATTGAGAGCTTGCACTGCATTCAGAGTGGCTCCCCCTGGTGTGCTGGCCTCAATACACGTGGAGAGGCCTAGGGAGGCAAGCTCCTGTGAATTACAAAGATGACACGTTATTGTCCTGGGGTTGTATCAAAATATCTCCAAAGAAGCTTAAAAGAGAATTAATAAGGTTGCACTTGTCAAAATTTCATTTAAATTCTTGTTGGAAGGGTTAGGGCTAAACATATTTTCATACCTGATTGATGTACGATATGCACTGAGGAACATTATCCTCCGTGCAGAAAGCACTTATCACACTGTAGGAGCTTTTGGACAAGGGCAAAGCGTACACTGACACAAGGTTATTCTGTCTCGAGGGGGACATCGTCACATGTGATATGCTGGAGATTTCATAGTTTTCTAAAAACAGAACACAGAGGGAAATTAAGAACTGTTGGTACATTGCATCTATTGTTCCCTCTCCTTCCAAGAGGCTTGAACTGGGTTGCTGCTCTAAATGAGAACAAAAAAGTGGGTTACCTCAAGCAGAGAAAAAGCTGATTGGGCTTTCTATTCTTGAAACGCTTAAGCACATACAGCATAATTATAAAGAAGAAGAAAAAAATTACCCATAGATGTCTCAGTTGTCCACCACTCTCCCATATTGCCAAAACATCGGGACGCGGGGATGAGAGGTCATGAGTTGTAACCAGGAAGGTGGATTAGCAGTCAGGATGAGAAGATGGCACTGGAACAGAGCATGAAACCATGAGACAGACAAGTGATAGATAATCTGGGTTGAGGCTTCATCCTCACAGGATTAACCATCAAATGTATGCCAGCGGATGCTAGTCTGGCATCAATATTCCGAGTAGTGAGATGATCTCATTTAGTGAAATCATTTGCAAAAACAATAAATAAATAAAAAGGAGAATCCTTTCTATAGTGACTGAACTTCAAGACTTCATTATATATGCTCTGGTGAAACTGGCCGAACCAGATATTAAACTACAAGAGACACTCCCTCAACTTTAGGGTTTGAGGTAGAGGAATATCATGCACATTGTGCTGAACAAAAGGGGGGAAACCTTGCATTCATGTTCAGGAAAGCGACTATAAAAGCTGGTGTGAAAACGGTCAGAGGGCCAGTCAGCAAAACTGATCAGTCTGTCCAGTGTTCTTATCGACTAGACCAGAAAACAAACCCAACTTTATCTTGACTTGCACTTACAGAGGCTGAAATGAAGCCATCGTTTAATGTAGTGCGTTTACCATAATGTCAACAGCCAAAACGACAATATCTTCTTATGGTCGTCACTGGTAACGTCTGTAAATATTGCTAAACTCCATGAGCTTGTTTGCTAAACCAAGTGTTGAACATTTTCATACGGTTTATGGAGGAATAACTAGAGCATCAAGTGACGCAGCCTCGTACTTAAGCTAGCCAAGCATTTGTGGTTTGTACAACAGATAAAGATAGGTAAGAAGCTTATAAAACGTCATTTTACTACGAAATTAATCGCTCTTTATTCTTCAGAAGTTAATTTGCCACTGAGCTTAGCTATGCTACATAGGTTAACATACACCATAAATATACTCACTGCAGCGCGTGAAATGGGTCAACTAAAAACCGAGTTTCAAAGTTCGACACTTAAGATAAGATTTAAAAAAAAAAAAAATCAGCAACACCCTCCTTCATCAAAAACACCTGCAGCTTCCGAGCTGAGCGTAGTCGTCATCTTATTAGCTGAAGCAGCAATAAGTGCCAAACACAACAACTAAAAGCCGCAGAGCAGAAATAACATAATACCCGACAGGTTTCCAGAGAGCCTCACTGAGAGAGATTACCTCAGCCTGCTTCAGTTCTGTGTATTTTTGAAGCCCATTCGCTCGCTGTCGTCCAAGAACGCTGCGGTGTTATTGGACGACCGTTGTGAAGCAACCAGTATGTGCGCCGTTCATTGGATGAGACGGTGTGCAGGGAGAAACGTTGTCAGGTGTCACTGGTGTTACTGCCTTACCGCACACAGCAAAGCACCCCCGTGGAAGGAGGAGGTACGTGACATCTGCGAGGCAGCAACGATACTATTTTTAACCCTTTGATGCATCCAAGTACAATTTTTGTTTTTGGCTTTGAATTTATAACATATTTTATTTCTTATTCCAGGCATTTTTAGTGTTCTTAATTTAATTGCGCGTATTTTTTTTACTATTGTAAATACTGTGGGCTAAAATACTCAGGTTAAAGACCCTATGCAAAAAAAAAATGTGCACACTGAACTTTATTCAAATGACTATGCATGGTAAAAAATTATGTCATCGGGAATTAAATTCCTAAGAATTCAAACTTAAAGCTGGAGTCGCATCACGACAAAACGTGGCAATTTAAAGGTCAAAATGTAATTTAAAAAAATCAGTTTTGACAGGTCTGATTAGGGTAAATGCAGTGTAAGAAAGGTAAAAAATAAAGAAGTAAAAATTATAACTTGTTTTTGTAACGTTGACATTTATGTGCAAAGGTAAATGAGTGTAATGTTTTTTTCTTTTTATGAAGGAGCATCACAGGGTTAAGGATGTGCAATAACAGTGATTTTTATTTTGATCAGTATTGATAGTTTTAAATCCTCCTGTATACACATGTGGGTTACTTGTAATTTTTCTGTTGAAGTTACATCAATAATATACATAATTTTAAGATATCACTTGGTGTATGATTTAAACAAAAACTTTAATGTTTCTTTCTTTCGTTTAATAGGTTAATGCAATAAATTATTGTTTGTTTACATTTTACTTGGTTAACAATTCTGTTGCTTCCAGTTACTTGGATAATCATTTCTCATCATGTTCTTTTGGGTGGTAATTTTTACAATTTTCATGAGATTGTGGTGTTGCCACAACATCTGTCACTTTTTTCACATTAACCATGTTTCGAATCATTACTATTTACCATACCATACCACAATAATTCTGTCATTTCCATTCTGTCACCAGCACAGTCAGGGACAGACTGACAACAGATAATTGTGTATGTGGCTTATAATAAAATACTATTAAATTTAATGAATGACATCAGATGTTTAAAGTATTCCATTAAAACTGGACCATCAGTATTGAAATATTGATATTTTATATCAGCTGGCCCATCCCTACTCCTTCCTAGGGCAGCACATAAATACTTAAAACATAGTTGTCTTTTTAATTACACTGAAAATACATATTTCACAATTAATAACACATACAATTGTCCTACATGAACATATGAAACTGAAGCTGGTTCAAACTAATGTCTCCCATAGTGAGTTAAAGACCATTGGTGGTAATTGCCAGCTAAAGAGTAAAGAAGGATATACACAAGACAAGAACAGTCTCCACTGCATATAAATTTACAAGAATACCCCTTTGTTAGTTTGCAGTCACAAGGAAAATTGGAAGTGTCCACTACAGCCATCCTATAGAGTAATACCAGTTTTGACCACATGATCTGCTGTGTTGACAAGAAGGGGATACATCCTGCTTGCAAGCTTCAAAAGCAAGTCAGTCACTTGACGTCCTTCACCCATGTTAAACTGTCCAATTATGTAGCAGAAATAAACATTTAGGTAACATCCATGATGTTGTTATCTTATCAGGTAAAATAATAAATTTGTAAATTTATGCATAATTAGGGGCATGGTCTGTTGATTGATAGCTGTCTATGGTTAATGACTAGTACTCTCTAACTCTAGTAACGTAGCGCTTGGCACTTTCTTAGCTTCACTTCTGAGGTAACACACCTAACAGAGCATGATCATTTTCAATAAAATACAACTTGTTTCACTGTTAACTGTACAAAGAAACTGTTGCAGTCGGTTTTTTGTTGGCATTGAAGAGTTTGGGGCTGAAGCTTAACATAGACTGATGGAGCTGTCCTCTTTTTTCATACAGTGTAGTGGTCTTACGCCAAGAGCGAACGCATGAACTTGCTTGTGTTGCAGTCTCTATGTGGTATCACTGCATAGTGGCTTTAACACAAAGATGTTAGAAATATATTAGATTCAGTTTTTCAGGGTCAGCGCATTATGCAATCACATGGCGTTTTGATCAGTCTTTTACACCAGATGTTAAGTTACTGCAACAGTTTTCCTCCAAGTTAAGTAAAACTAAAGCAGAAGTACTCTTTCCCTAATAAGTAGATGCACCAGATCTCGTATCACTCACTAAGACAATCAAAGCCTCCATACAGACTATTAGGACGCTGTGGGGCATTTTGCAGTCATATGAGTCCATGTGTGATCACATGAAGTAAACACTACATCCTTTCACTTTACCAAAAGCAGCCACATGGAGATACACAGCACTTTGAAGGCTCTTCATCAATCTGGTATCTTCCGGACTCAGGCTGGTCCCTGCACTCTGCTATGAAGGCCTGAAGCTGGGACACTGGCTCTTTGTCTTTCTGGTGATGCTGAAAAGGTAAGGGGAGGAAAAATGAATTAAGACATTCTCGCCAAGTAAAACAACATCACTGTGAAGGTCTGTATAGGTGACTCAGGCTGACTTTGATGGTTTCATAGGTGTCGGTGATGAGAGCGATGAACAGGCTGAGCACCATGTAGATGAAGAGGGAGATGAAGGAGTAAAGGTAGAGTCTGCTGAAGAGCCACACCATGTAGCTCTTGTTTCTCATCCTCAGGAAGGTGGCGTACATGTCGTCCCCATTGATGAGAGAGAAAAGGCACTCTGTCACTTTGTCAAGTGTTCGAAACTAGGAAAAAACAAACAAACATTGATGTATTATTGTTTGATGTATTGCCAGAGTAGAGCACCTGCATGCTTGGGGGAATTCATTAGACCATGCTGACACGTGAATTAGACTTTAATTTTATACCTTGTCATGATAAGGTCCTAAAACGATCCAGCCACAGAAACAGTACCCGAGGTAGATCATGGCAGCACAACAGCAGAAGCGGATTACATTTGGAAATGCCGCCCTCAGGGTTAAGATTAAAATCTGAAGAATAAATTTTGAACAAAAAAAAAAAAGGTTTTTGGCTCCGGAGAAGGTTATTTTTGCTCCTGAATTATACAAACACAGCAAGGGGTTTTTAGGATGGTCTTACATTGTATTTTTTGAAGAAACCAAGGTACCGAATAACACCAACCCAGACGAGCATTGTGGCTGTTCCCAGCAAGATACTGCAGACGTCGTAGTTTGTTAGGAACTGCAAAAAGAAATGCTTTATGACCAACATTACGAGTTCTGTTTTCAGAGTCGTCCCTGAAAATAAACTAAAAAGGCTAATTTCTGGAGTGAATAGTAGGAATCGAGTTAAAAGGCGAACAACAAACCTTTGTTTGTATTCCAATTTTCATCGCGGACCCTGCAATAGTGAGTGTGTCGCTGATAATGATGAGGATGTACCAGCCGTTCACAAACTCCATGCGGTCTGACCAAGTCACTCGTTTATTGCAGTAGACGTGGGAGAAAACGTTGAACTCCTGCAAGACCGAAATCAACACTGTGCAAATCACCTCAGCAGCGTTGCATAAAACAACAAAGTTTCAAAGTAATGTAGACTAAGCGCAAACTTCCAAATTAACCACAATGAGATGCCATATGACCTCATGAGAGAATCAAACTGGTCAAGAGATGCAAAATGCAAAGACAATAAGTTCCAAGAGGCAGATGCAAATTTAGATTAAAGTGAACACAAACAGTTAAATATTGATTGCAAGCAGAAACTAAAAACAAAAGCAGCAGCAGCAATTAAATAAAAATGCCTGCAAAGTGGTGCAGAAAATACACAAGACCTTCCTCCTGATTAACAAACCCCCCCCCTCACATAATGCACAGATGCTGAAAAGCTTCCAGTACAATGATGATAAATAATGCTGTTTAGTCTCTTTCAGGCTGTAACTTACAAACTGCAGCTGGATGCCATTGAGGACAGATCTTGTACAGAGGATGAGTGAGGCGAAGCACGCGAGGATGACCACCGAATCAAACGACAGGAAGAGATAATCGATCTTCCCAGCTGGAAACCAGGTCCACAGATTTCAGGTCAGTGATGATGAAAT
Source organism: Arrhamphus sclerolepis (assembly GCA_037176975.1). Classification (NCBI taxonomy): domain Eukaryota; kingdom Metazoa; phylum Chordata; class Actinopteri; order Beloniformes; family Hemiramphidae; genus Arrhamphus; species Arrhamphus sclerolepis. The sequence continues at coordinate 14,736,925 of JBAMYA010000009.1, forward strand.
CATATTTTTCTAATTACCTTTTCTACAAAGTTACTGTGTATTGGGAGGTTTTAAGTGAAGCACGATGGGACCACTGTGCTCCCTGCTGGCCGTATAGAAGAAAATCACAGTTTAAAATGTTTTAATTCAGTTATGGAAGTTTGAGTTCAAACTTACAGCTGCCTGTCACGTTCCAGTCTCGGCATTCATAAATCCTAACTTCACTCACAATGTCAACATTTATCTTTCCACTGTGCGCACGATTATCAAATATTATCTGTGTGAAAACAAAGAAAAGGATTTCGTTAGATTCATAGCTTGTCATTATTATTATTAACTAAAGTATCCCACATGCTTGATTTTTGGTTTAACAGTTTACAACACAGATTACTGACAGTTATATGGAAGTCATAACAGTCTGGTAGCTCATGGTGCCGCACAGTCTGCAGATTGATGGTTTTCAGAGTGAGGTAGATGTTCACTGATAGCAGCCTGGAAACACAAACCTAAATTAGCAGGCAGCCCTCTCATCATGAAACCAGTCGTTTAACTTCAGTCGCTTACCTTTTAAAATCTAAAGAGAAGTTGGCATGTGCCGCCCAACTACTGTTGACCCCTGACTGCAGAGGGTATATGGAAATACAGTCTGTGAGGAGGAAGAGTGTTCAAAATGTATCCAGACTTTATAAATAAACAGTTTCCTCTTTTCATGTCACATGGAAGTCCCTGTTGCGATTATTTTTCCTTTCTTGACAGTGAATCACCTTTTATAAATCTATCTTGCTTTAAGTATCACACATGGACACGAGCAGATGTAGCTGTTAGATAAACGTTCCACATTGGGAGCTTGTGGTTCTTTTGTACCTTTTTCAACATGTGGATCGATATCAAAGGTGTCGTTCCCAGGATCAATGCTGTTGTTTTTGTAAAGCACTTGACAGAGGGACAGAGGCGTGTACTTGCCATCAAGCCTCTCATATGCGAGATTACCAACCGTCAGGTTTTGGAGATTGGTATACTGAAAAAGAGGGATGGAAGACTTATTTAATGCAACAAAAAATATAAACAAAATGCCGTTTTCTGTGTAAATAGTCATTTTTCAGTACCCTGTTGATAAGGTAGTCGATGCGATCATACACATCAGCTTTTGTGTAAAGGGCATAGCTTCCTTCCCAGTGTTTCTTGTATCCTTTGAGGAAAAGGTGTCTGAATGTCATGAGATTTTCCTCTTTGAATTTGACCATCATTTCGTTGCTCAGGCCAAAAGAGACCAACTGATTGGAAAATTTAAAAACAAAAATGTGATGAGAGAATTAACTGCACATTCACACAACATGAAAAGTCAGACGATGCTTCAACTTACCTGGACTGTGATGATTGCGATTTTTAGTATCTGCAGCGTGAGTTTCCATGGTTTCCGGCCCCTGGCTCTGTACTTCTCACACGGGTTCATAAAGAAGTACTTGAGCCTCCGTCTGAAATCCTCCACCTCCTTCGTCTCCGGGGCATGAGTGCTCCACCTGCAGTGGCCGTTGAGCCTCCTCCCCTCTGACCGTGCACCCAGCAGTGGCTCAGATTCCTCCATTAAACTCGGGTGCAAAAAAAATGAAAAGAGCAGGCAGCTAAGCTCTCACTGGAAATCAGTAATCTATATGATGTGCAGACAACGTTCAGCCATTCCAGTCATTCTGATGTTTATCAAACTGGTTCTGCAGCATACGTTCACCAGACTTATTCCCACATCTACTGGCTTAATTTTAGACAAGAGTAACAATTATGCTTCAATAAGCTATAATATTCTTAAAGACCATAGATTTGTATTTTATGTGAATGTTAGTTACATGACAACAGAGCTGATTACATCACAGAATATTAATACGAAAGTGAATGGAAACATTTAAGGGACTAAATCACTATAAATGCATTGTTAAATAATTGTTTTGTTAAGAAAAGAACAATCTGAAAAACACTCATGAAAACACTCATTAAAAATCACACATATTTGATGTTATTTTCCTACTTTAAGGGTAATTGTGTCATATTTTGCACATAGTTAATTATATATATATATTTTTTTTTTTTGTTTTTAAACAAACTACTGTTAATTACATATCAAATACTATCAACTTGGGTAATTAGTACTGATAGTTATAAATGAATTACCTGCTAACACCTGTCATGTGTTAATGATCCACAGTGCTACCATCCACCTCTAAAGACGTCTGTGCAGATTATGAAGACCAGGTGGTGCCGTCTGTCACCACGGCAGCGTTCACCACAATGACTGTCATACTTATGTGTCATTCTAGGCTTTTCCAGTTTCTCCAAAACAGTTACTCACTCTTTGTACTCAGACCATCATACACTCTACTGCTCTACTGTCAGCCACTTCATTTTGCACCCGTCATTATGCACACACAAATATGTCTGTATATATATATATATATATATATATATATATATGCATATATGTGTGTG
>JBAMYA010000009.1:14739481-14761834 GCA_037176975.1 Arrhamphus sclerolepis
GCATGTTCTCCCCGTGCTTGCATGGGTTCTCACCGGGTACTCCGGCTTCCTCCCACAGTCCAAAGACATGCTCCTTAGGTTAATTGTTTTTTGTAAATTGTCCCTTGGTGTGAGTGAGAGTATGAATGATTGTCTGTCTACATGTGGCCCTGTGATGGACTGGCGACCTGCCCAGGGTGTACCCCTGCCTTTTGTCCCAAAGTGAGCTGGGATAGGCTCCAGCAGACCCCCGTGACCCTGAACAGGACAAAGCGAGTATAGATAATGGATGGATGGATACTGGTATATCATACTACTATGCTACTGTTACATATATTTTCCCTTGGGTACATTTGTTCAGAGATATTAAACTTTGCAAATAGGCATATTCAAAAGCCTCACAAGACAAATCTGGAGATCCTAGGATTATTACGAAAAAAAAAAAAAGATTTTAATTAAATCAACATTTGTGCTTGCTCAAGGAGAAACCAGGGTATGGAGGGAGCTTGATGAGACAATGGAAAGAGACTTTGAATCAGCCCAGTGATGATTCTGGCCAGTTTAGAGTCTTTACCATAGTGGTGGAGTGATGCTGAACCTGATTAAGAATGCCACCAGGTGGTGGAAAGAATACTTTGAGGATCTTCTCAATGCCCCCAAAATGTCTTCCACAGAGGAAGTTGAATCTATGTGCACATGACTGAGGGTGAGGCCACTGAAGTAATGAAAAAGCTCCAGAACATCAGGGCTCCAGGGGTGAATAAGGTCCATCCTGAATTTCTCAAGGCTCCAGATGCTGTGGGACTGCCTTGATTGACATCTCCCTACAACATTGCGTAGACATCGGGGGTAGTGCCTCTGGGATGGTAGACCGGGATGGTGAATCCCCCTCTGAAGAAGGTGGACCAAAGGATGTGTACACTTGTAGGGGAATCACACTGTTCAGCTTCCCTGAGTCTATGTAGGGGCGCTGGAGAAAAAGACTGGTTGATGATCAGACATTGGGGAAACAATACAAGTACTGTCATGTTCATAGAACACCTACCATAGAACCCTCAATATACCTTTGCTAGTGTCTTGGATGGGACGTGGGAGTTTGCGGAGCCAGTCCTTACTGTTTTGTGGACTTTAAGAGGCATTTTAACACTGCTCTAAGGGTTTTCTGTGGGATATGCTGCAGGGGTAAGAGATAACGGTTCGTTGTTATGGGTCATTTAGTTTCCCCAGTCGTATTCATTCCAGGGGAGAGTTGGAAGTCAGGGCTCTCCTTTGTCACAGATTCTGTGACAACCTTTATGGGCACCATATCTAAGTGTAGCCAAGAAGGGAGGGGTTACACTGTGATGGCTTCAGGATGAAGTAAGCAATTTTTTTTTCAGTTGATATATACTGTACATAAATGAATGAATAAACAATTGCAAAATGAAATAAAAACTTCTAAATTTTTTCATGTTTATTTGTTTTATATTTTCACATTTGTTTATTTATTCCCCTCTATATACCATATTTACTTTCCTCCCTCTTAAATTCATCTCTTCACCGATTTTAACTGTCATTTCTTCATCACAGCTACACTCACCAGCCACTTTATTGCACCTCACTAGTACAGACTCCCTTTTGCCTTCATAACTGCCTTAAATCTTCGTGGCATACTTTCAAGAAGGTGTTGGAAACATTCCTCAGAGATTTTGGTCCATACTGACATGATAGCATCACATAGTTGCTGAAGATTTGTCGGCTTCACATCTATGATGCGAATCGCCCGTTCCACCACATCCCAAACGTGCCCTATTGGATTGATATCTGGTGACTGTGGAGGCCATTGGAGTTCAGTAAACTCACTGTCATATTCAAGAACCTAGTTTGAGATCATATGAGCTTTGTGACTTGGCACATTATCTTGCTGGAAGTAGCCATCAGAAGATGGGTACACTGTGGTCATAAAGGGACTGACATGGTCAGCAATAATACTCAGGTAGGCACGGCATTTACACGATCCTCAGTTGGTACTGAGGGGCCCAGAGTGTCTCAAGAAAATATCCCCCACACCATTACACCACCACCTGTAGCCTAAACCATTGATACAAGGCAGGATGGATCCATGCTTTCATGTTGTTTACACCAATTTCTGACCCTACCATCTGAATGTTGCCGCTGAAACTGAGACTCGTCACACCAGGCATCATTTTTCCAATCTTCCATTGTCCAATTTTATTGAGTCTGTGTGAATAGTAGTCTCAGTTTTCTGTTCTTGGCACCTGGTGTGGTCTTTTGCTGCTGTAGCCCATCTTCTTCAAGGTTCAATGTGTAGTGCGTTCAGAGATGGTATTCTGTATTTGTTGGTTGTAACGAGTGGTTATTTAAGTTACTGTTGCCTTCCAGTCATCTCTAACCAGTCTTCCCATTCTCCTCTGACCTCTCACATTAACAAGGCATTCAAAGCATTTCTTCCCCATTCTGATGCTTAGTTTGAACTTCAGCAAGTTGTCTTGACCACCTTTACATGCCTCAATGCACTGGGTTGCAGCCATGTGATTGGCTAATTAGCTATTTGTGTGAACAAACAATTGAACAGGTGTACCTAATAAAGTGGCGGTGTGTACAAGTGCTGTTTAGTGGCAAATCTGAGTTACGCTGTAGTGCGATGTGATGAAAACAGCTGGAAAAACTCTGCTCCTGAGATGATTTAGAATGAACAAACCAGCAGAAGCAGATTTCCTCCATCACGAGCTTTATAGCGTGAGCTTTGAGTTCGTAGAGGATGTGCAAGTGCAATTATGTGCTTCCCCTGCTCTGATTAATGGATGATTGTACACTGTTCTGCATGCTTCTTGGAGAACGGTCTTGAAGAAGCTTGGCGGGAGAAGTCTGAAACCTCAGAGCATGAAGCAATATTGCTACATATAGTTGGCAAACACTAATTACACATGCAAATTATTGTTATAGGAAGTGTGGTATCCGAACTGGACGTGATCCATGGCTGTTGACTGCAGATGAGTCGCTGTCTCTAGAGGGCCTAACTCCGGTTCCTGCTGAACTGAGCCAGTACTTGTTTGATATTTAACTGTTATCAGCTCAGTAGGCACAGGAGGTTGAGCCCAGGCACCTGCACCACCCCGTTTTCACCACAAGGTGAAGCAAAGAACTGGTACACAGCCACAGTGTTCATTAAGTCCGATAGTGTTGCAATTCAATAAAAAATGACTTTATAACACAGTTTCTGTATTATTTAGTGCTTTGTGTATTTTTTTAAACCTTTTTTTCCCTTTTTGCTTTGTAATTATCTGCATCCACTGGATTTATTTTGATTATTGGAAACAGTTTGGAGTAAACTCAAAGAATCTTTGTTCCCACATTCTTCTGTTGACCTTTAAGTCAATACAGAATGACTGAAATATTTCCATTCTGTGTAGAATTTGGAAAAAAAGAGAAATAAATAAATGTTTCACAAGATAACAAAAACACAGATGAAACAATGAACAAAGCAACAAAATGAAGGAATAAATACAGAAGATTTGCAAAAGGAATATATACATATATAAATCAATACAGACTACATTTCAAAATTCTTATATAAAGGGCCAAAAATGAGGTAGTACTTGCCAATAGCTTATGTTTATAAAACTATGAATTAGGCCTCATTTGTCTGAGATAGCTGTTTATGTTGTACAAAGCAAATACAGTTTTACAAATAAAATTCTGACCCCCAACTTGTCATAATCAGACGCTTGGTCACATGCCTTCGTCTTCAGTTTTTAATAAACAGGCTAGCCTTTTACTATCTCTTTCAGATACCCAGGAAACTGCTCCACAGCTTGATATATTCATCATTTATCCATATTCTATCTTCTTCAGCAGTAAGTGACACACCAGCTGCGTCAATGATAAACACAGACAGGAAATTGTCTCTCTAGCGCTCACTTAAACCCCTTTCAGATGAGAACTGTTTGGATGACAGCTGAACATGCCGGTCTGAACGATCCCAACATTTATTCACAACATTTTACAATAACATTTGGACACATTCTGACTTAATGCCATGCCATACCATCAATAGTGCCACCACTTTCAACACTGTATTTCATTTAACCCAATGCAAAGTGTTTCTTTGATGGATATGAAATTTTATGGCAAAATGACATTATTCAGGTTTATGAAGCTGTGAATATCATCATCAGAAAAGTGACTCATGTCATTGCTGTAACACATGAATTAAGCCATTAATGTTTTTATAAACAAGTAAGAACAATCTCCAGAAGTTAGTAAGGGAACCAGGCTGTAGCCACCAGCCTGCAGGAACAGTTCAAGTTGAAACTTTCCCCTGCTTTTGACATTTCCTTTTTTTTCATTTTGTTTTTCATTCATTGTGTCTTTATTTGGACTTCCTATGGTTCACTATTGTACTATTTTGTTGTTGTACGTTTTATAAGGACTTGGCTGAGGTTAGGCATTTAAAAGTTGGGTAGTTGGGTAGCTTTTTACTTCAGACATGCCTCTGAGGCCTCATCTCTACAGCACACAAAGGCACAATGTCTGTCCACTGAAGGAAAACAGAGTTTAACAGACAAAACAGTCCAATAACTCTGCTTGGGTCACACACAGTGATTGGATGGTGTTTTTAGAGGCCTTTTACTTCCACGGGTGTTTATATTTTGTTTCGTTGTGAGAGCATTTCGTTGTTTACTACGTTTGTGTAAAGACACATTCAGGTAACACAGCAAAAACCAATAAAGCCACGCTATCTTCACCAAGCATCAGTACGCGACAAGATGAGAACAGGAACAGGATGATGAAACACAAAGTATAAATTTTGCAAAAAGAAAAGTGTTTCTTTAGTCTGTATTGTCCAATTATTTGTACCACTGTGATCTGAAGTCTGTTAGTTCAGGGAAACACTGACAAATACATAATCGCAAATCAGGTTTCTCACAAAGAAACAATGTTAGTAGGACACACATGCACTGATACGCCACCAGTTCTTTGCTTTCATCATCATCCAGACAGTAAATGAGCTCAGAGTTCACAATTATGTTTGTTACTTGTTTTCCCGATGGGACATTTCCTGTACTTCCTTCCTGTATGAGTAAGACCTCCCCGCCCTGCCTCCTGCTCCCAGCCCAGTTTGTTTACCCATCCGTCTTCTTTCATAGCCTTTACCTTCTCTTCACCGCTCTTTTTCTCCATCTGCTTAAAAGAAAAATATACAACATAACAGGCTTTTTTTTTCATTTGGACAGCATGTGCACATGGCTAATCAGTGTCATTTTGTAAAGGAAAGAGGAACCACAGAACCCAACAACAGCATATTTTCTATGTACATTTCCTTGAAATTGAGCACCTTACAAAGTTCATGCTGATTGATGGTAGAGTATCATTTCAAATGCGCCTTTGAGTTCTTGCAGCTGTCACAACAGTTCGATGCTGGAAAGGTTTGTGAGGAGCGGAACTTAGCCACTGTGAACACAGGATTTCACTGAACTGTTCACGGAGCGAGCTAAGTCCTTCACCTCTGCCAAACTCACAGAGAAGGCATCTGGAGACCACAACCTCGGCTTGATGTGCACCCTTTCTATTTATACTGGCTGAGCAAAAACAGTCATGAATGCCTAAAAAATACTCCCGTTTGAGTTCTTTGTTGAAGTTTGACAAAGCAAAGAAATAGACGTAGAACATAAATATGAGGTGTAATATTTTCTGTCCAATTTCCAACTTCAAAATAGACCAACACAGGTTTATTTCTGCTTTTCTTTTAAGTGAATGAATTATTGATTTTTTTTTCACATAAGACATGGTGTCAGATTCATAAAAAGGCCTTTTTTTCGACTGTTAAGAAACTTAAGAGACTAGTAGATGAATGCAAACTGTTCCTCCCTCATCTCTTTTTGCAGCGTAAAACTTCATTAAAAACCATCTGAGATAGTAATGAATCCTGTTTAGAAAAATTACATTTTTACACTACCTTTAGCGCCACTTAAAGGCAGGGTAAGCAAATTTTTTGGATGTAGGTTGATTGTTTCCATTTCAGCTCTAGTGGCACTCATCAGTTTGGTAGAAACATTTGAATTGTGGATGGATGGACAGATTCAATTAGGGTAAGAGCAAGAAAATGTTAGTCAGCATCATGGGTTCACATGAGCCACGCCAAGCTAAAATAGCCAACTGGTGGCAACTGATCTTTGTGGCTCACTCCTTCTACTTATTTGTTCATGTTTATTTTAACCAAAGGCAGCTTCGGCAAACGTCTGTCCTAAAAATCAGGCTTCAAAACGGGCTTTTCAGAATATCTAGGAAGGTTGCTGTGTTTTTTGCTGAAAAAAAAACAACCCAACAGCATAAAAATATGTGCTATAAAGCAGCTACACATCAGCTTTAGAGATAGTTTTTCACTTCTGGAAAAGAGCCACACTACCTCTCAACAGCACCTTTCAAACTAAAATCAGATTATGAAGACATTTATTTTGTGGAGAGGTGAGACAAAAGAGATAATCCAGTTGAATTCACGCTGACATGGATGTAGTCCCGAGTCTCCATTTATTGGAGACTTCAGCTGTAGCTGGTTGGAAATCCCTGGCAATGTGATTTACATTACATCACAACCAAATCACTCTGCCAGGAATCCCTCCAGCTAAAGCAGCCATTCAGTAACCTGTTTGGGAAGACGGAAGAAGTGTAGGGATAGAGAAGAGGCGGATCCATAGAAATACAGAAACAAAAAAATCCATGTTTCGCTGAGAGACAGATGGGAGTGAAGACAGAGGGAGGAAAAGTTCAGACTGCAGGTGTCTATATGAGTACACATCAACATGACAGAGTACATTTACCCTTCATCACCATGCAATTATGGGACACACACTTTTAAATGTTAACACATGCACTCACACACATCATGTTCGTGGTGTGTGTAGGTTGATGGAGTTTTCTTTCATTGATGCACCTGGATAAACAGAACATTCAATCTATAGGGTCCTGGTGATTGTAGGAGCTTGTACAGGTTGGTCAATGAGCGCTTATGGGATTGTGTGTAAGTAATCCATCATGCTGGTGTTTCTGCTTTGGAGCTCTGCGGGTCTGTGTTGGTTCAGTTGTCAGAGTTAAGCTTGAAGCTTTTATGCTCTCACACACAGCAACCATACAGAGTTAGATGGAGTCCTTTTACTTCAAATCAGCAAAACTTTTTTCAGGATAAACATGCAGTACAAAAAACTAAGGGCAAGAGCTGGGATGATTTGATTAATTGATCAATTACTTTGTTAAAAAGCTGACTCTTGGGATCCAAACAGCAGTCCATTCTTGTCAAAATGCTCACCTCTTCAACTTCCTCGATCTTTTATTCTGCAACTGCAAACACATCCTTTCAGTCTCTTGTAGCATTTAAACGAATGATATATTTATACTTCGAAAGATGGTGTTTTATTTTCTTCTCCCCTCCTCATTCATTCCTTTTCCCACCTGCCTCAGTCCTGTTCAGGGTCATGCGGAGCCTGGACAGACGACCAACCAGAGACAAACAACCGTGCATGCCTGCACTCACTTCTTATGGAAATTAACCTCACATGCATCATTTTGGACTTTGGGAGGAAGTCAGAGTACCCAGAGAAAACCCACTCAAGCACAATACACAAACTCCAAATAGAAAGGCCCCAGCTGGGATTTGAACTGGAAACATTGTGGCTCTGAGGCAACAGAGCTTACTGACTCACCACCATGTCCATGCCTAATTTTTTCCATTATAAAGCAAATTATTTTTTGCTTATATGCCCATAGTTGGCTAGGCAGTGTAAAAAAAAGGCCTCAGCCTCTATGCTTATTTCATAGCCTTTTTGCGATCAAGAAATCACTAAATGAATGAACTGATTCATTAAATAAAGGCAGGGTAAGGTGTTCCTGAAACACGTCCCGTCTGTTGATATCTGAAACAAAACATGGACAGCTAGCTCTTCCTTCCACTTCATGAACTCTCTCCCCTCCCCTGCGAGCATGAGCATGAACCCGCCCCCTCGTGCTGATTGGCTGGATCAATGTTCGTCATGGTTTGATAGTTATGAAAATGGGATTAAAAGTAAGTATCACAGAAGATCTTAGAGAGTTAAGGGCCAACCATATGCATTGCTGAACCTGTAGTTTGATTGTGGGGAATAACAGCAGCAAAGCAACAGCTTTCACAACCAGGCGCATGTCTGCAGTGCTGAGTTGGTGCAGGGAAAAACTGAGCCACTTCTTTGTCAGTTTGTGTGTTTACGGCACAGGCAGGAGTACAACTTCTTCTTCTGCGCTTATTTTAGGGCAATTAGAGAAGTCTGCGCATGTCAAAATGCTGCTACTCTGAATAAAGCGCGGCGCATACATCCACGTCATGAACGGATTGTTTAATTTAGTGCCCATATAAAGCGTGGATATGGAATTTAGGATTCCGAAAGTTTTTAATCTGATTAAGAAATTTTGTCCATGTAATTATGGCTACTGTCTCTGCTTCTGCATGTGATAGATTAAGATTTTGTAGATTATTCTGTTTGTTTGTAAAGTCACATTCCAAGCAAGCAGAAGAATGAGAAGTAAGAAGTGGAAAGTGGAGCTCATGTGTGCGCAGAGAACGAGGGAAAGTCAAAACAAAATCAACACCATATCTGAGTCCTTTGTAGGCTTTGGTGTTTTAATGCTGATTGAAAGTGTGTGAATTAGCCGGGAGAAAATCTCCTGCACAGGCTCTCCTCATGACCAGCTATGATCATGATAACAGAACTGAAGTTATATCCAGTAAGAGCTGTTATTTTGTCTCATGGACAGTCCACACTCTTGTTCTCAGTTTGAGCTCTGCGCAAACATTAAAGGATGATAAATCCTTTAATGAGCAAGAGTTCCAGTGTTGAATGAAATCAAACTCATATTAATATTTCAGAGAAGAGACACTGAAATGGCAAAGAAAAATAATTGGTAAATTTAAGCAAAGTTTAAGCTCTCTGTTCTTTAAAGCAGGTTTTCAACTTGTCTTCCTCCTTGATTATATTTGATTGTGGGAGTAAAATGATAATACTTATCCAACAATAAGGGGAGGCAGAAAATCAGACTTGACAAGCCAGAAATAACTGCTGCCCTGCTGCCTGATTTTGCATCCCAGAAGTAAAGACGTAAATGTGGCTGGCTTTTGCAGATACTGTATGTATCTTAACAGCTTTTGATAGAATGAACAGAATGCTAGCGACCATGCCAGAGAAATGTCACACACAATCTGCCTGAAACAACCGCAAGAAGCAGCTCAAACACCTTTCACTTTTTAACGTTCCATCCACATTTTTTTCTTTCAGCGTGACCAACCATACCCGCTCACTTCACAAAAGTTTTCTCTCTGCTGCCACTCCCATTCACAGCCATTTCCATTTGTTTCAGAATAGAATATGCTGCACCAGTTGCAACAGGGTGGGCTTTATGTGACAACTGACGCAGGAGATGCATCAAAGACTGGCTACAGATTTGTTAATAACTCCTTGAATCAATATGTTTTTACAGCAAAATGGGCTCAGTCATTCAGCTCCACTGCACGCCGTTTTGGATGTTTGCCTGTACTAGTCTGGTTGCTGTTCTGCCCATGGTACAGACAAGATTTTTGACTGCCCTGGAAATAAAGCGGAAACCAGAGGAGCCACTCTAATTCTTTGCATTAAAGAGAAAAAGAATCAAGATGGCTGGCCACACTACATTTTTATATTATCAGCACGTAAAAGCAGTTGCTCATAGCAAGAAATCCACAACTAATAATTCCTATGCAGCACTTCATGCCTCCTCCTGCTCATTGTTTTGACTTCATGACTCCCAGCTTTTCATGCTCTTTCACTAACATGCTAGCTGGTGGGCGCAGCGCAGAATTAAGACCAAAACTGTCCCGGGCGTGTGCACAACAGAACCCAAACACGTACTTTGACTCAGGAAGTAGGAGAAGAAAAACCAATAAACTTTTATTAAATAACACTACAAGCGCTGTAGACGCAGGGAGACCAAAAAACAACTACCCAGAAATCCAAAACACAGCATCGAGCATGGCAGGAATCATCTAAACTTGGCATGAGGTATTATAGACACAATGGAAAAAAAAAAAGACAATGATCTGGCAAGGAACAAAGGAAAACTGGTAGTATAAATACCGAGGGAAGCGATGACAAATGCAAAACAGGTGAGTGACAATCAGTAACTGAAACCCGGTGCGAAACAAGGGCAGGAAGCAAAGTCGACAAAATACACAAGAATGAAATATTTATGAAATAAAAATGGAAATAAAACTAAAACCATGAAACCATCAAAAAGCACAAAAAAGTTAAAATTAAAATTAAACAAGGAACCGAACAAAGACCAGCACTGTGACAAAAACAGAGGTTAGTGAATATTGACTGGAAACACAAACTTAACTGAATGGTGATATTACTCAGCGTCTGATGTGAATAAACAGAGAACTGCTTGCTAAGTTCACCACATCAAATTGTGTTTACGGCTTGTTTGAGCAGCCCTAATCAGGACATGAAAATCTGTCAAATCCCCTAGAATTGTTTTGCTTTGTACTCTTTAGTCTCCTTTTTTTTTCATAGATCAGAATTGGACTCAACTTCATTGACCAGGTTTGCACACACAAATGAGGAATTTTGCTTTGGTTAACTTGCTCTGTGTGTACAGAGGACACATTTCAGAGGCCTTATGTACAATCCTTAATGTGACAAACTACACAAAAGCAGCCGACTGCCTTTGTGTAGAGCTTTTCTGGTCTTTCCTTTTTACACAACTAACTTTCGTCACCATTCATCAGTACATTTCTACAGCACTCTCTTGGTCTATATGCTTTGTTAGCGCATTCACAGTTTTTGCTCTCAGTTGAGCTTTCTGGCTCTTTGTTACATTGGTTTGAATTCACAGGTGTCTGATAGTAAAAGAGACTAATTTGTTTCTGGTCCCCAACTTTGACATTCACTCACAGTAACTCAGTCGCTCAGTGCTGTTTGCCTGCCTTCATCTGTGTTTCCATCTGTGTCATGCCCTCTCCAACTTTTAGCTGCCTATCTCGAGTGGTATTTTGGGATGGCAGTGTGCTGCAGTGCCTTTCTGCCACATTAATTTTGGTGGTTTCATTTGCAGTTTTTTTTTCCTTTCTTTTTTTGACATTGAATAAGCAAAATTGACTCAACAAAGTGAAAATTTCAAGGCGGCAGCACATAAATTCAACGACATTTTTGAATTTACCCAGACAGGGTTGTGAAAACACCCGTAAAGGTGATAATAAAGTTTTATATTTCAACCAGGGTGAAACCTGTCCCCTCTTTCCCTGTAGCTGCCTCTATTCTACGACTTTGACAGCTAAATGAGCAACAATTGGCCTGGCCGAGCTCCAGACTGGCTGAGCTACCAAATAAAAGCAGGAAGTACATATGCCCTCCACTCACACTCTTTTCCCCCCCTTTTTCGCTCGTATTTTCAACTTTTCTGACACAACTAAGACCAAATAACTGCTCAAATTACTAAGACTACACATTAAAACATATTTCCTTTTTTTAATGAAAGAAAGGTTGCTGTTATTAACCTAAGTGAAGATGTTAAATATGTTTAACCTTCAATTTTTTGAAACTGTAGAAGTGGTTTCTGACTTCTCTGTCAAATGAATCATATTTCTGCAACTGAAGGAAATAACTTCATGACATCCACAAGTGTTTTTCTGAGAAGCGCTGGATGAGAAAATAGAAAGTAGCCTCTATAGGCCACCATACTAAGCATCTCTCCACCTAAAGAACCTAAAGCTCCATACTGAAACCCTTAATCTACAAGTGCTGGCATGTGCTTTTGAGTGACAGTCATAAAGTAAGCAGGAAATTGCTTTTTCTCACTAGCCTTTTATCAGGCAGAAAAGCATGCTTGAAACACAGAGTGTCATTTTGGACAGCATGAAAGCGCATCCATTTCTAAGGCGCCCAAACATCAGCAGCTGCCGCAGCAATCAGGGAATGCATTAACCCAACACTCAACACATAGATGGACCTCATGTATCTCAGCCCTCACTGGTTGCTAAACAAGCCCTGCTCCTCTCAGCTTACCTTTCCACTCGCTGGAGAGCTACTCACCAGAGCGCTTCTCTTGTGATTATCCCGTGATTTTAACAGCCTCAGCTGTGCTGTATTTTGGCTAGACTCGTTTTCTGGGAGCAAGCCAAGCACACACATGATTGGTCAGGGTCTGTCTGGGGTGTGCACATGGTTGGTTTATCCCAGTTTGACCTACTGCATGCAGTAACCTGCACGAAACTGCTGCTGCTGGACGTTTAATGTTCAGAGGTTTGGATGAGGACTCACTGCTTGGTCTAATGTCTAATGGTGGGCTCACATCAGAGCCATCATGGAAGTGAAGACAAAAGGGAGGATGCATTTCTATAAATCTATGGGAGAGCTTCTTGAGTCTGCTGACATTGTGCTGATGGTGTGGAGGAGCAACAGACAGGGAGAGAAGAGCGACACCGCAGAAAAACAGACAGACACAGGAAGAGGCAACCCTGGAAAGCCGGAGTAAGGAGACATGACGTATGGGTTAACAGACAATGAGAACTTTTAAACAGAAAAGCTGTGAACTTCCGATAAAGCAAAAGCAGACGGATAAGCAAAGCCCAGGGGGACTGTCTAAGATGTTTTGTTTTTTTCCCCCAATTTATTTATGTTGGCAAAATTACTCTAAAATACCTCTAATAGTATTTTTTTTTATGGCATTTGGATTTCTTGTGATCTGTTACGGGGTCAAACACATCCTGCATTTCAACCGTTCCCTCCCTTTTCTGCCTGTTACACCAACACCCTTTCACCGACTTCCTTTTCTTTCTTTTTTCTTTTTTTTTCAATCTATGAGAAAGCAGCAGTTCTTAAAAACTACAGTACTATCTTTGGTTGGGTAAAATATATCATCCATGTATTTATTATTGAAAATCATTTAACTCACAGATAAGAGGCTGGTATTCCGTGATGTTTATGCTCCAACAGGAACTAAAAGATTTTATAATTACATTCATGTTTAACAGCCTCTATTCCATTCTTTTGAAGATTTTTCACATCCAAATATAACCTGGGATAAATCTGTCTTCCACATTACACGTCAACATACGTGTAAAACTAAATTTCCAAAAAACAACCCCACCCTACGGCAAAAAAAGAGAAAAAAAACGCAATATGACTGATTACAAACCATTTGCCTGTGAAACAAATCAACAAAATTGATTTTTTTTTTCTTTTTTAAGGCTTAGCTGCAAGAGCCAAATCACTTCTGCAGAAACTCTTTGCCCGTTTAATCTCTTACATACCCACGTCGCAGCGAGTCTGGAGGCTAAAAGCCCTTAAAGAGCCCTTAAATTTTTTTTATGTCTCTACGTGTCGCAGGGAGAACGTAAGCCTTTGTGGCTTCTCGAGGGCCGTTTGTGGACTCAAAGTTTTGGATCCGGCCTTGACGGGAATACTAAATTACTACTTTGGGTGGATGAAACCAAACAAACCTTTATGAGCCTTATGACGTCCTCCACGAAAACAGATATTTCCTGAAATATATTTGTAAAAACAAAACTGGGTAGAGGCTAACAATTCATTTAAATATACTGATCAGTTTGTATTTAAATCTGAATTCGTGAAATCATCATTTGGTTGACAAATGATTAAACAATAATTCTCCAAATGTGAGAAAACTTTATTTCTTTATTTCTGACTGTTTTTTAATTTTGAAAAATATAAAAGGTATGACACCGGAAAATGATTTCATTTTAGAGGCTGGAAATTTAAAATATTTGCTAAACTGCTTTAATCAACATGAATGGAAGAAAAATAAGTACTTTTGTATATTCAACTTAGCCTTCGGAATGTTATCTATTAGAACATAAATGCAATTTCTCATACATTTTACAGCCATTTAACAATCTTAATAAGCTAGAGCTTTCATGTTTTGATGTGTGTTTGCTTTCACTGCTGTATTATACGAGTTTTATCAAAAAGAAAGAAAAAGAAACGAACAGAGAAGATGTAAATTCTCTGTGTCTGTACAAACATGTCTGACACGCTGCTGAGGACCAGATCAGCTCTGCAGAAGTGGACGTCTGCAGTCAACCTGCAGCAAGCATGCGCGCGACTTTGACGAGATCCCGGGATGAGTTCAACTTTGAGCCAAGCAGCAGCAGCGATAATCATAGTTTCCCACACATAACTGAAGGTAAAAGGAGTTTACGAGGCTTCGAAAAATGCAGTAAAAAGTGTTTCTGTGAATGCAGCCATGTGTGGAAATTTAAAAGAACTTCCTGTAAACAAGACTGAAGAGAATAAATGCTCACACACTTTTCCTCAACTCTGCTGCCGCCTAGAATTTGCTTTTCATCTCTGTTTTCCAGCGTCTCTTCCCTTGATTCGCTTTGCTTTTAAGGCCTTTCTTTGTCTTTGTGTCACAGATTTTGTCTCTGACTCTGTAGCTTGTTACTGGAACACCTTGGTGACATTTTGTTCATGTTCATCTGGGATTTGGTTTTCACTTAAAAAGGAAAACGATAATAAATTTTGGTTTAATAAAGCATAATGAAAAGTTACAACTGTTACTGTTGTTGGAAGTGGCACTCTATTTTTTTTAAGAAAAAAGAGTGGGAGAGAATACAGAATATTAGAGAGTAAAATGTTCTGCAAATCCAAATGACTGAATTTAAACTGTGAATAACGTTTATTCAAATTCAGAACTAAATCTGATTTTCCTGTCTAACACTGTATGACAGTGTTTTACCCATGTGTCCCAGGCTACTTTCAAGACTTCCAAGCTTGTCTTTTTTTTTTTTTTCTTCTATTAACAGCATAATCCATAAAACAGTGTGTGTTTTTCCAGTTTCCAATGTGCACATAAAATATCAGGCCAATAAAATTCAATCAGCAGGGCCTGGACACTGTCTCCGTGCTCCTCCACTGATGTGGACTTTATTAGATCTTTTTTGTGCTATTCAAACACTGCTGTGCTATTTTTCTTTGCTTCAAGAACAAAACTCAACAATCTAACATTTTTTTTAACGTCAGTGAAGAGTCCATATTTAGGTTTTAGTTCAGTTTTCAAACAATTTTGATTACTTCTTTATGTGTGGATTCACCGCCGTCACATTGCTGCAAGTATTAAAAATGATGAGTTTTTAAAAAAAACAAAAAAACAACCACTCATATTTCACACTCTTATGTGTGAAATATCAGTCTGTGTGAAACATTACACACATTTTATATCCTAAACAGCTGCAAACACTTGCAGCACAGACAAATTTTCATGTCTTGCCACAGTGACATGTTACTGCTGCCACCAATCTTTTATTCAATGCGTCAGTTGTTAAACCAGCTCTGGACTGTCTCAACGCTCTTCCCTTGACATACAGACTGTGGCAGATGTTTTTTCTTCTTTTTTTTTTCTTTTTTTCCTCCAAGACTTTTGCATTTTTCACCCAGGTTTTCATTTGGCTTTTTTTGTTTAACTGCTCACTGAGAAAACCCAGATTGACTCTTAAAGTGGCAGTAGATGGCGGGATTCTGATGTGTGTGTGTGTGTGTGTGTGTGTGTAATCACAAAGTGATGTCAGGTGGAAAAGACTGGCAACTTCCTCTGTCTGTGCCAACTTTCAACGTATGGAGAGGAGGAAGGAAGACAGAAAGAGGGCGAGAAAGAAAAAAAGGCAGAAAGTAAAAGAAGAGAAGCCACATTGTCACATGGAGTTCTACACACTGCTGTTGGTTTTCTGTCTGAATGAACGAAATCACTTAAAAAAACACAAAAACAAACAAAAAGACAGGTCAAAGTCATTAATTACAATTGCACACAAAAGCAATCCTGATGAAAAATTATCAATAGTTAAAAAAAAACACACGCACAGAAAAATAGCTAACCCATTGTTGGGAAGAGTTTTGGAAGGGCAAAGAAATGAGCGGAAAGGACAATTATTGTCCCATCTGTGGACAAAATGGAAAATGGAAACTTTGACCAAAATACACCTGGAAATGTGCAACAGCAGAGGCCCAAAATATACAAATCCTGAATGCAAAAAACATCCACTTAAAACAGTTGATCAGCTGTAAAACATTAAGAATACAATGACCTGAGGCCCGCCATGCACACCAGGAATCTGAATAATATCTCATCTTCGACAACAGCCTTGAGCGATAACATGAGCCGCGCTCATATACTTTCTGAGAACATAAGGTTCAAGTCTGATGGAAAAGCATATTTAGATTTAAGAAAAAAAAATACAAATTACTTTCCCCCCTTCTTAATATTACTATCACCTCTGATCGATTCCTCACGAGGACTCACGTGCGTATTCCTCCTTAAGATGTTAGCAGAGTAAAAATAACATTTTAGATCCATCAATAAGCAGACATGTGGAGGCCACCAGGGAGAATTAAACCAAATAAACCCCATATACATTAATTAAAGGTGAATTTTTTTTTAAAACTTTCCTAAAGTCAAATTGAGCATCTTAAATTCTGAAGAAAATGGCAGACGACTTCCTTGGACTATTGTAAACACCGTCTAAACCTCCCAAGAGAAATCACCTAAATTAAGTTAGTTTAATTTAAAACAAGCACTATTTCCATCATACATGCCTCGACTCCCTCACCTCACACTTCCACCTTTACAGGCACCCCCGCGTGCAAACTTCACTTCACAAAAGCAGGAATTGTCATACTCACACATGTCTTTGAATAGAGACAGATAAAAAAAAAATAAAAATAGAAAAAGAAAAAGAAAATGCAAATAAAACACCCTGAAGCTTCCACTCGCTCAGACTGAAGAGATCCAAAAGTCAGAGAGTGCGGCACAAAGTGAGCACAGGTCACAGCGTGCACACATGCTGCTCACAACAGACTCAGAGCTCAAGTCCCAGCTCAAACAGTTCACGGAGCAGTTCTCCGACTTGCTCCACCTCCTCCTAACTCCTCTTTAAGTTGAAGGGTGTGGACTGAGTCAAGGCCGTGACTGCAGAGAGTCCACATCATTCACACAAGTTTGCCTCTTGAAAACCACACCCAGAGAGGGAGAGACCGCGCAGAATGGGAAACACTGAAGTCTTCCCTAAATAACAACAGAGGGAGAATGAGGAAACTTCTGGTTTTAGGGTCACTCGGAGCCTTGAAATAACCAGGCAACGGGCTCTGTTATGAGAAGAAATTATGACGCAGACCAACGATCGTTACAGGATGTTTATGTTATTTGGCAGAAACTCTGTACTTTTTAAGATGGCGGTAGGCGTACCGTGGGCCCTGATGTTAAACACGAGATAAAAGGACCTAGCTTGTGTGTGTATGCGTGTACTCATTCCTCCGCACGCTCCTCTGTGCATCCGGCTACATGGTGCGGACATTTGCAAACACAGGCACGCATTTCACGTGTGTTTGTGTAGGTAGGCGCTGCTGCAGCCTATAGTTTAACGCTGCCCATGTGCTCGTGCTGATGGCTAACAGCTGCCGTTTCTTTCTTGTCTGAGTGGGTATACGAATCATGCTACGATGTAGTAATCATACCGTATGCCTACATCTGTTTGGCATTAACCAAGCATGTGTGATCCCAGTGCAGTTTCTTCTGGCCCTCCATTTATTTGATCTCACTTTATTATAACATAAGGCCCTTCAGTGGCCGCTTTCATCCACAGAGTTTTTACAGGGCTGTGAATGCACGGCGTGGCTTGGCGGGAACTGGACTGTTCCTGGTAGCGCCACAGCGCCACGTTCCACCTTCTCAAAAGTTTTTATATCTCAGTCAGTTCCACAGCAAATGGATTAGGTAATGTCGTCATGACCTAGAAGTCGGTGCAATTGAAACAAGGCGAGACATATTTTTTTTCTTAAGGGATGGGGTTGGCTGCATTCTGAATTTTTGTTTCTTTAAAATACCATGAGTATAAATCTTTTAATTTGTCCCTATATGTTTCCACTTGGAGGTGTAAAGATGAAGTTAGCAATGGAAAGCTTCATGCTTAAAAGGAAAAAACAAGAATCACTGGCTCAAACGCTTCAGAACTGTCTGACAACTGTAGCGTAAAGTGAAGTTTAACCTCCATCTAAAGTTGAATAACATTGTTGTAACATATATTACTTACTTATTTAGCAATTGAGGTTTGTGGCCTGACAAATATGCCTGATGAGGACTGAACTGAACGCACTTTTATGGGTACCTATATTTTTGTAAATTACTCATAGCGTTGTATTAGAGTCAATAGAAAATCCAGTATTATAGATATATACTATTCTAAATATTGCATCTTATTGCCATTTGTGCAAAATCTGACAAACAGGGTAAAACTCACAAAAGTTTGATGATTCTGACCTCATTTGGAGTTTCTAAAAAGTTGCAGGAGCCCACAACTGTCCAACAAACGCTAATATTATGTGTGTGTTTAATACAGACGAGTTGCTGGAGCAGAAGGGTGTCATTTTACATTTCTTGTAACACAGCCACATGTTATCTCTTAACATTTCTCAACAAATCTTCCAGTAACAGGTATCAGCATGTATTTTGACCTGCATAAGCACATGTCAAACACTTGGTATAGTTCACTGATTAATTCCCCCCACCCCCCAGCCCCTTTTTTTTTTAACCTTTTAATCATTGTTTAATCACCAGGGCTCAGTTAGATGCTGAAAAATGCTGATATTGTGCTATAATTGCTCTGATGATATGTTGATTCCACAATTTAAATGTAATTGACTAAAAAGACTGCATGATCACCACACCAACACCAGGTCCACTTCCAGGTCCAGGTCTACTAGAGACACTTCCCATCTGAACACTGACCTGGAGAAATTGAATGGTGAGCTTCTGCATGCAGTCACTGCTAAAACTGATGTGTAAGTTTCTAGATAAAAAAAGAGTATACTGAGGACTTTTCAACCACAATGAGGCTCCAACTAAGTTATAATGAAGCTACAATTCAGAGCTCAGAAGCATCTCAGCTATATTTCACCAGCCGTCGTGTACCAGTATGACATAAAAACGTTAAAATGAAGGCAAAAAAAGAACAGTCAAATAAATTTGTTTCCTGTACTACACAGTAAAGTGGCCCTTTCGTACTCTTGTTTGTATTTATGTTTTATAAAACGCCAAGCACTGTTCCAATACAAAGCATGCATCTAATCAACTGCTGCTGAAATCTTTTATACCACAATGCATCTCGTATCACTAAGTGGAAAATAGAAAAGCATAGAACAGTCCATTTGCAGTCTCATTAATGTTCTAAGTGGGTTCTTTTTTCTTTGTTTTTTGTTTTTATCCAATTAAACTGTAGGCATTTTTCAGTATGTCAGCCTGCGAGATGAGCACTGATGACATTGAGTACTTGACTGTTTCAATAGCAGAATGACTGAGCTGTATCCTCCCTTCCTTCAGAAAAGCGTGTTTTCATGAGTTCTGCTTTGCGAGTATCAACTACCATGTACACAAGTCCAAACTTGGCATACTTGGGAAATGGTTTGTGATTGACTTGTCTTTTATTGTATATCACTTCTCTGCTTTTGTAGGTAGTTAACCAATGGCCCACTTCTACAATCAACCTGTTTTTAGAGTGGAAAATGATTATTTGCCTTAAACAAGTGTCTCAGACTGGATTAAATTGCTGAATCATTCTGGAGGAATCATATAATAATGTGATATCCTCTAGGTCATTTGTGTGCCTAAATTTCACTAAGTAGCAAGTAAAAGTGAAACCAGTGCAAGTTGGCCAGATGCTTTTTTCATCTAACCTCATTGTGGATTTTTTTTTTCTGTGACCAATACGCTCCTTTGAGGACTTGCTGGCGTGATTTCATATGATGTCAGTCTGAAGTTCTTATTTTAAATACATAACCTCTTTGAGATTTAAATAAAAGATTATGTTAAATAAATTCTAGATTAAATGAACATTGCCTGGCCTAATAAAATCCTTGAATTTACTGGGCCAAGCAATGAGGACTCAAGGCTGTGACTAAGCTGTGAAAACAAACCATTATCCAGAACCTTATAAAATAAATAAATAAAACTTTTCCAGGGAGTTTCCTTGGCTTATGCCTTCAACGTAATCATGGCAGTGTTCATACATTGTAGTCATTCATAAATATCGGCACTGAAACCAGAGCTTGTGTTGACCACTAGTTTCTATTTACGGCTAAATGTTTTGTTGCTAGGGAACAGTCAGCGTTATCGTGGTGATCAGATTAACGTTAACGGCTTAGAGAGAAACAGCAACATATATGTCAAATGTGATCTGTTTCATCTGGCAGACACAAAGAAAACACGGAGGAGTGTTCAAGGGGAAAGTTGCAAAAGCTGCCACTGTTTAGCAGTCTAGCTAGCTTAGCTGACCTCCCACCCATCAGTGATACAAAAGCCGCACAGACTTCAATAAATGATGTTTATTTGTCTGGTCGGCACAATTTACCGTGGATAAACGCTTGTTGAAATATTGACGCAGCCTTTCAAGGAACCAAATAATGTGCTATGTCACAAAAGATGGCTCTAGAGGCAAACTATTAAAGGTCTTATTTGGTTTGGCAGGCTGCCCGAAGAGTAAGAGAAAACAAAGGCTGCCTACGCACTCGCTATCAGTGACCTGAGACAGGCGGCGAGACAGGCAATCCCACCAGGAAAACTTTCACCTGCGCCGCTGACAAAAGCGGCTGCTGGTAGAAACATGTGAGTGTCGCTGTTTCCTTTGGCATTTCCATGAAGCATCTTCACTCAGTGTTAAAAGATGGCACATATTTGTGCCACTGAAGTAATGTTTTTAAGATGAAAACAGTATATGCCTCTGTGTGTGTGTGTGTGTGTGTGTGTTTCAGTTTTCCTGTGTATGAATGAGTCATCCGGGAGTGACCCCACCCTACGTGGGCGGTTAACTTGGCGGGCTGGGAGTATTTGGCCTCTGTCAGTCTGCCTGTTCACATAACTGAGCTCTTTGTTCCAAATGTCACTCCTCTCAAAGGAAGAGAAGGGTTCCCGTCGCCGCCGTTTGTGCTCTTTCCTCTTTTTTTCTGTCGCTTTGTGCGGCCCACATGATATTAATGCCAGTAAAGACATACTGTAAGGCTTGGCCAGATAGTTTATCCTTTTTTTTTTTTTTTTTATGAAATGTTTTAGCTTCATTTTCAATCAAGCAGCCTCATAACCTGTCTTAGGATTTGAAAAAACATCAACATTTTTTTTTGAGAGAAAAAAAAAGTCATCTATGTTGTGGGCTCATGGTTCCAGAAAAAAAACAAGAAACAAAAAAAAAAACAAAAAAAAAAACAAGGAGTTTGGAAGTAGCGCACTGGAGGTCTTCTGTTTCTCCTTATCTTGTTGTTATTTTTTCCTCTGGGAGTACCCTTATCTGCATTACTTCCTGGTGCATGTGACCAACAAAAATTGTGGCAACGTTTGAAGTTGTTCTGAAACTAATTTTAGCTTGGTTTGGTACAGGCCAAAAATGTGGTATGTTCCAGATGAGGATTGTCAGATTGTTTACTACTTGTGAAGTCAAAATGGTTTAATGCATCTTTATGTTGTTTGACATCACAAGATCCCACTCTATTCAGAATCATATTTACATTTTCATGTTTAATGCTGTCTCTGTTAAAGAAAATAAATAAATACAATCACAAAATCACATAAGTGTTAGATTATATTGCCCTTATTCTTGAGCACTGACTGGAGACAAATGAGCACATTTTTATGGCTTGAATTTAGACAAGCCCATAAAGCATTTGCATGTGATGCTCTTTAATTTCTCTCCTGACAAACTCTGAGAAGACTTTTTGTTTTTGAAACTAAAAAAAGGCAAAAGAAAAAAAAATCTTGAGTTATTAACAGTGAGAAAAGAAACAGAATACAATGATTTGGTTCATAAAGATGCAACATAAAATGGAGAAACAACACACAAATCATTAAACAAGGTTTTATTATTAAAAACTAACAATAAGAGCCTTAGAGAAGTCTTGTACTCACCAAAGCGCTGCTTCACCATGATTTTTCACATCACTCACAAGCATTTGGAAGCCATTTGCTTCAGTTCTATAGTTTACAATGTCATATTTTTAATTGTGTAATTTTCTTTTTAATCTGCAATGCACTTTGTGTTGCACAAGTGGTATAAAAATGTGCTATACAAATATGATTGTTAATGTGATTTTTTTTATTTATTTTTTGTCAGTTTTTAACTTTTTTCATGCAGGCCAGTTTAGTACCCTGGCTCTTTTAGTATGGAGCCACACCAATGCATTCACTTTGGCATTGTCTTGCTGAAATGAGCAAGGTCTTCATAAAAAAAAAAAAGGAAAAAAAAGAAGATGCTCAATAAACTTCATAAACGACATCCTCAGCTCGGTCACCACGAAGCCAGCTCCCCGCCAGGCACCATTT
>JBAMYA010000009.1:14771728-14787793 GCA_037176975.1 Arrhamphus sclerolepis
AGAATAAACATATTGAAAAATACGGCCACAAATCTGTCTTCATTTATTCTGTTAGTTGCTATGCATGAAAAAAGAAAAGGGAAAGCAAACAAACAAACATTGGATGTGACCACATTTTAAATGTGCAAATTTACTGCCATATTTTTCAATATGTTTATTCTTTTACAGGTTTTGACAAAGCAAACCACTGCGAAGATTCCATCTTTGAGCTCTTGATATTTTAGTTTCTGAATGAATTAACTGGAAAAATACTCAGCTACGTACTAAAGGTAAAATTTGCAATGACAACAAAAAAATGCAGTTTCAAGATGAAATCCTAAAAAATTGTACAATAACTATTTTTTTCCTTATTTGTCTTTCTAAATACAGAACTTAATGTGATGACACACACTTTTTAATTGTATAATTTTTAAACATGTAAAGCACTTTGTGCAATATTGTTTTGTATGAAGTTTGATTGATTGATTGACACTGACATTCAATACTTTTTTTGGTTTATTTATTCATTTTATTTAAAATAAAACTAAACAAAAACTCCAACAGAGCTATGTTAGCTCTCGTTTTAGCTCTGGCAGCAATTGTTGTAGATGTTATAATAGGTTAGCATAAGCTAAGCTAGCCAGGCTAAAAGTAGCTAGCTCGCAGTGACTGAACTAAGGTGGGTGTGTCGATTTCTGTCTGTCTTTCTTTCTTTTTTTTTTGAAAGCAGGACATGGGGAGTGGCAATGGTTTGAGTTGCTCACAGTCAAGTCATGTCATGCCTTTTAATTGACACTGAACACAGCAATTGATGTAAGCATCAGGCCATAAATGGTGTAAGGTTACACTGACACGTAAACCAACCAGGTATTAACTCTTGGATGTCTGAGAGTCCTTAATAGTTAATATGAGCATGTGATCTGTTATATTTGACCTGAGCTGTGCTACACTTGGTTCCTTTTCTACAACAAATTGGTAAACTTTAGTATTTTCCATCCATCCATCCATCCTTTAATTATCTATTCCTGCTCCTTCCTAGTCAGCTGTCTTTGGGTGAAAGTCACCGGTCCAGTGCAAACGAACTTCAATGTTGTTGTTATAAATAATAACACAGTCTTCATCACAATACATCTGAAAGGCAAATTAATGTATTGCAGACTCAGTTTAATCTGGTCTTTCGGCTTTTTCCCCTCTAAATGCGCTACTGCACCAGCAGCGGCAATTATACAACATAGGGGCTTTGTTTAGAGCAATCCTCCTGTTTCAGCTCAGCTCTGACTGGTTCTGGCAAAGAAACCATTTGCAGTATGTCAGTTTGTCAAATAAAGTCCCGCGATGTAAGAAAATAAGTAGAGAAATAACAAGCTGCTGTGGGAGCAGTGTGGCTCCAGCCTATTCTGTTCCCACTTTTGAATCTGTTTTGCTCGTGGTTTGACGTCCTCTTCTTTGATGTCTCATCTTAGCAAAGAGGGTAAAGACCAGAGCTGGGAGATCAAGTAAGTGTGCAGCCATGTGGGCCTCTTAATTTATCTTTAATGCTTCCAATTAGATCTGAGTCCTGAGCATCATGCCAATGGCAAACACTATCTAAGCGATGGGTTTGTCTGAGCAGCTGCATCCAAAAGCAAGACATTTTAGAAAATATGTTTGTCATTTTCTTCCAATTGTCACTCCAGCGTCCAAGTGTGCCTTACTCAGACTAATTAGGCCGCTGCTTGCTTTTTGTGTGGTTTTATTGTCCTACTGGGTGTCATTACTTACACACCCGTTGTGGATACTGAAACAATATAGAAGAAATCCTCAAAGGACTCCATAAACAAGCCGCTGGAAGCACAGAAAAAGTTAATAAATCACCCAGAGCAGGCCTGCACATTGAATCTCATACACACGCTTATATCCTGGAAGCATGCTGAAAAAAGAAGGGGGCTGTTTTATTTTATCTGTGTTCTAGTGCCAGAAAACATTAAGCTTTCCCAGTACTTAATGGCACGTGAATTGGTAAGGCAGGAAGGTCACAAATGGCAATATGGAAACACTTTAACAGTCTGCTCCATAAGTCCTGTACTGTGTGTTCAACTGCTGAGCTGAGATGGGGAAACGTCCCAGTAATCCCATTTCAAAGAGGCAAATTATCTTTGTCACCTGAATTGGACTGAAAATAAAAAGAAAACAAAACATGTCAAAATATTCAACTTTATGCTAGCAGAGTGGATTAATGTAAGCAGTCAGAGGGGAAATCATTCAAATGAACCAGTAGACCATAAGACAAGAAGGATCACATTTCCTGGATTTTCTCTGAGTGATCTCAATAGGGAGTATTTAGAAATACAAATGTATTTTGATCACTTAAAAAAACAGACAAAAACAAATTAAAGAGTTAAACAACCCTAGGTCTATGGCTAGATGAATTCAACATGAATTAAATCATTCTTGACTCAGAAGGGAATATACTTTAGCGGCAAAATTGCCATTAATGTTATCACAGAGGGCAATCTGCCTATGTCACAATGCATTGCTATTTTTTACGCCTCTGAAAGGACTAAAAAAATGTCACACCGCTAAAGTTATTATGTGGATAAGGTCCCTACAGACAGACTTATATGTACAAAAAGTGGACAAAAAATGTTAGCACTGATTCATGCAAACTACTGCTAATAGATTCAAAAGGAGGAGAGTTAATATGCTCTGCTTTCATAGTATTAGATGGAAACTTCTATATTTATGAAAAGGTAGTTGTATTAGAAGCAGAGGCCGCGTGTTCTCCTCTATTGAGAGACAGTAGTTTGTGCAATATTTGTAGTTGACTTGTACAGACTTTCAATGACGTAGCAGCAAACTGTCTCAAACAGTGCTTTTTATTCACTTTTTTCCCCACACATACAAGGTTAAAATTATCTTGGTTTGTCTGTAGCAAAATCTATTTACTCTATTGCTTAAGTGAAATGACTTTTTTGAGTCTTCTCAGAGGCTAAAAATATTTTTGACATCAAACACATGTTTCATGCTAATTCGAAACTGCTTCAGTGCACATTGTTTTGGTCCCTGTCGAGAGTTTACACTTCTTACCATATCAAAAGTTTGCTTTAACTTTGGACTACTCGTTTTAATGCATATATGAACTTAAAATAATAATAACATTACTACTACTAATAATATTTATTATTTATTTATATGGCAAAACCAACTCAAAGTGCTTAACAGAATTAATGTCAGTCATGGCAGACAACTACAATCAGTTGTGATGATTATTAATAAATACACACATAAGAAATACAACAGATCAGTTGGTAAATAAGTCCTAAATGGACTGAGATAAAATCAAAGTAATTCAATAAAAATGAACAATAAGAATAAAATAATAAAAGAACAGAATAAAAGAACAATACCAGCTGATCCAAAAAACCTGCAGAAAACAAGAACGACTCTGGTCCCAAAGACAAACCCTAATTATATTTTTGTCAAAAAGGAAAGTTTTAAGTCGACTCAGAAAAAGAGGCATTTCTGAAATACCAGTCTGAAATCATGTTGTTTTACAAAGTAAAGAAGAATAATATTTTTTATTGCTGCTTGAACAGGAATTACAAACTGGGATAATTTGTGCTATTTAGGACACAAGGATAAATATAGAGTGAGACACACTGCTGTATTGTGGAAGGGTTAGCATACAAAAATGTTTTATTACTGGAGAGCATCAAGTACTTGAATTTATGGACTCACATTAAATTTGAGCAGAGAATGCAACGACGCTCAACAATGTTGAACAAAACTTTGCATCGAGCCAGTTTGCTCTCTTGCTTGCACAATGTAATGAACAGCTTGTCATATAGAATTTACAAGTAAAAACATTCAGTGCTCCTCCCCTAAAAAACGAGGTATGCATCCTGTTTTATAGCTGACCTGCATGCATTTGCATGCGATAGTAGCAAGTGAACCATTTGAGTATTTTGAGTTTGGGTGTATATGAAATGCACTGTGTACTCTAATGCAGGGAGGAATGTGGGGGAAAATATAAACAAAATGAGTCACATCAGGGTTCATATAATTCCGAAAAACACCACATGAACGAACAGCACAGCTATGGGTCAAAGACTCACAAATTAGAACCATTTAGTCTTGCCTTATGTTTATAGATTTTTTGTTATTTTTGCGCTGCACGTTGATGGATTAGTATCAGGTTACACATGTCAAGTTCTCAAGACTCATCAGGTTCATTTGTTACTATCACATGCAATGTCTGCATTACGGCGGTTTTACTGACTGTGTCACTTGTGATTTTCCCCATCCATCCATTTTCAATACCTGCTTCATCTTGTTCAGGGTGGTGGGGGCTAAAGTTTAAACCAGCTGTCACTCGTGATTTTGTGAATTATAAGATAACTGTGCAGTCTGTATGCGGTCAGTAAAAAGAATATCCTTGTGTAAATATTAATTCAACCATCATTTTTTAAATTATTTCTTTCATCCAACCTGTGGATTAACACAATCTACCCCGAAGCCTTTAAAACATAAAATGAAAGCGCCCTTTAATTTTTTTTCCCATCAATGTGTGTGATCATGTGTCATGGAGAGATTGATTTGTAATTGCCTCTTCAAATACCATCATCCATTACTACCCTGTTTTGATTAATAACAAATGACAAATTGCTATGAAGGCTCATAAATATTTTGGATAATCTCCCTCTTGTCCATGTTCACCAGATGTACAGAATCCCTTTTGATATATTTGACACAGGTTCATTCATGTCTGAGGCACTTGGGGAACTGCTTCTTAGTTTGGTGATGTGCTTGCCGTCGCTGTTAAAGATACTCTGCGCCTTCCTCTTTTAAAAATTAAGCACTTATTAAGTTGCGTCTTTCCTGATTTCCTTTTCTTTGTGTTTTCTGTGCGTGCTTCTCCAGCTCGCCCTGTTTGTTTGTGCTTGTGTGTACATGTGTATCTGGGAGTGGTGCTCCACACCTCCTCCTGATTGCATCAACCATTTTATCTCCTTTTCACAATCCCATTAGTGTGCAGTTCTCCAGATAGTTCTGCTAGCTCTGATAGTTAGCTCTGCTTTGTGTGTTTACATTAGCTTCAGGTGCATCTCAGTTGTCTAATTTGTGTCTCCTTGTCTTTTCTCTCCTCGATCCTGTTTCCTGTGAAACTGATTAAAGTAAAAATATTTCTATCGATGCATCAATTCCCATAATGCACATGGACAGCTAAGAGGATTGCCAGTTGAGCTTTAAGAAAGGATGCAAGGGCATGTCCTTTGTGGAAGTGTTTTTGATATCTGCGATGCCAAACGAGATGCGACATGTTAATCCTTTACTGCAGCTTTAATTTAAGATAATGCAGAAACTGTCACAAATATATTCAAAGCTCTAGACAGGAGAAGGCTGCAACAGTACAATATGTAGATAAAAGAGTTGTATAACACGATAAGGTACTGACATTGACATGACAGCATTGAACTGAGGACATCTCAGTTTGATAAATGGTTTTTGCCATTCCTCCTCTCTTCTCCTTCATTTACATCTGTGATGGGAGGGAAAGCTGAAAGCCGAGTAGTGGAATCAAATACCAATAAATTGGAAAATGAGATCTAAAGGTCTGGTGATTTTTCCTCTGTCATTTTGAGTTTTGACTGCACTCCTTCCTGCTGGCTTCCCTGTCCCATTTCCACTCCAACATCATCTCAAAGGAACACTTTGTCATAAAAAGAGATGCTCATACCTGTGCATCCCCTTTTAATCTTAAATACTTTTCTGAGCCTGCCGAGACGGTTTATTAGATCTAAACAGAAGTACCTCTCAATCTGAATTCCATTTATGGGAATCAAATTTAAGCTGACCAGTTAGAATGCCTGCATTTTATTCCTTCACCATCCCTTCAAGAAGTAATTGCAGTTTTTATTAGTGCTTGTAGTCCTTCCCTTGGCAAGATGCAGATATGGATTATACCCTGCTTGTTGAAAAATTATACTAAATGGAAGCAAGTCCAAAAAATGTTACGCCAGGAGCTGCTGACTGATGTTGGAGGAGAGAGACAGTGCTTACGAGAAAGCTTCAGCCAGCCCTGTTTTTCTTTTTTTTTTTTTTTCCTGCTGTGGGCTCCCCTCCACTCACCTAGCCTGCCACTCCAGCTCTCCCTGTTTGACATTCTCACTCACTCATCCATTCAGCCAGCTTTGCCTTCAGTCAAGTCCACTGCCGACCAAGCTAACCATCTCTCTTTTACAACATTCATAATCTAATTCGAAAAAAATAAATAAATAATGCAGCCAGCAGTTTGAACAGTTTGTTGTCTTTGCCCCGACAGCACAGCTCATGGGAGTTTAATTTTTCTACTGAGGGCGAGTCTACAGAAAACTCTCCATATGAGTTAAACTGCTCCTCTGAAGAGCATTATAAATGAGCAATAAGCTGTCACACTATACATGAATGAATAGTCCAGAGGGTCAGGATTGTGAGTAGAAAAGACTTGACTTGACTTTAATGTCACCAGAGAAGTGATTTTTTCCTCTATCAACACCATGAGGCTGACAGGTGCGGTTCAGAGGGAAATCTCCTAAATACTACTGGACTGATTTCCATTAAATTAGTTACAGATATTCAATTTCCTGAGTGGATACACCCTAATAGCCTCAGTGATCCTCTGACTATTCCTGAATATTGGCAGCACGTCAAAGGTTGTACTTATCCTGTATAATATCGCTCCCTCTACAAGACTAATTAGCACAACATGTTGTACCAGCATTTAGGATTCACAGATAATGTATCTCACTGTTCTTAAAGTCACACTGACTTTTTTTTCCCCCTCTTGAACCATCGGTTGAGACTGAAATGTCAGAACAAGTATATCTATAATCTTTGGTGTAATGTAGCACAGTCTGATGGCAGTTAGTGAGACTGTGTTTTGTGCTGTGTTTTAACTCTTTTTGCTGACTTGAACAAAAGATGAAGCCATAAAGGCAACTCAGCACAAAGCATTGCATGACATTGTCATGAGAAGAGTGCTGAACAGAGTCCCTCAAATAAATAAATAAATAAATAAAAATCTGTCTTTAGGTGGGTCTCCATTAGCTAGGATCCAGGATAAAATCTAGGTGGCTGAAACTGTACCAGGATCAACCTCCACCTCAATCCTTTTTAAGAAGTTGCGTCGTTATTACAGTTTCGGACCTGGTGGGATCCACTGACTTAGAAAAGTAACACATGTTGACAGTAATGCGCTACTTGGAAGAAGAGTAAAAACAAAGAATAAATACAAAGTAGACTAATGAACTTAACTTCAAAGAAGCTGAGATTGTTGCTTTGCTTCTGTTTTCCATATTTGCATACACAGCAATGGTGGTGATGAATGAGAAGACATGGCTTGAACTCAAAGGGGGTATCACGAAAGCCGATCATCTCACACCTTCAGCATACTCAGTCAGCATCAAGTCAGCCCCACGCCGCACACAAGAGCTTTTCAAATCCACACTAAAGCGCCTTACCCGAGGCAGAGAAGTGTTTCGATCCCATAGAAGTCCATGAAACCTCTTGTCGCAGGAACGTTCAGATGTGCCAACAATTTTTGGTCCTGTAACTATACCCCAAATCCCCACTAATGAAAACCCACCTTTTGGTGAAAGAAGGCTACAATAGTGTAACACACATCTATTAGTCAGTGTTATCAGTATCATCTGCTCTCTGAGTCAAACTTCCTCCATCACCTGGTTAGGTTTAGGTCCTCAAAACTATTTTGGTTCAGTTTTGTTACAGAAATTGAAACTTATCCATTAGTGGTGTGAGAAATGTCCCTCTTATTGTTTTCTGGGTGATGAGCGATAATTATAAGGTGTCAACTAGAAAAAACAAACCTTTTGAAATACGTTATTTTGAGAGTCAAGATTTTGATTTTCAAGAAAGGCACTGATCCTCGTAAATACAGTAATTTTTGTTTAACACTCATTTCATGCTCTACATTGAAACAGACTGTGCGATCAGACAGTCATGTCCCGTACAGGTCTTTTACCCAAAATCTTATGATTGCATACCAGCTAATGCCTTTGACAATGTGGTGAACAGAAACGACAAAGAATATTAGAAATGCAAAAGCTAAAACTGTTCCAATTATGGGTTAGAGGAAATTTTGCACAACATGGGAAACTGCCCTCATAAACCCTATTCTTGAGTTCACTCTTCATTCAGCTATAACATATAAACAGATGGTTCCACAGTTTGGTGAATATTGATTTTTAAATGATTTATTTGTACCACACCACAGCATATTAAGATATTTCTGTTGGCAGCTTACTTCTCTGGCAGTTCTCAAATCCTGCTAATCAAAAACATGTTTTCTAAAATGTCTTTTGGCTGAAATGTTGCCATTTCTACCAAAATAAAACCATGACGAGTTGATAGGTTGCTGGCAAATCAGTTAAAACAAACAACCTTACTAGTCAAACGTTGCTTTGCTTCTGAAAATTGTAAACATTTGAAAAAGGAAATAAATAGATTTTAGCATGAAATTTCCACTGGAAAAACACTTGAGCTGCACCTGAATCCTTTGTGCGTGACTGCCTAGTTTTCACACACACACACACACACCGCAGGGTTGGTCGCGTGAGACATGTGCTTGTGGATATCTGTTGGCATCTGGCTCTTATTTCCTTTCTCCATGTCACAGACGCAGAAGCTTTGAGCATGAGTCACAGCCCTCAGACCTCTGGGGCACGCTGGCCGCCATAGACACAATAAATGATCACTGAAAATGTCACAACCATTCCCCCAAATTACAGCACAATGGAGTCAGACACAATCGGCCAACATAAAGTAATGTTTTAACACCGCAGAGAGCTCATATGTCATAGAACAGAAGTTAAAAATTAGCAAAACTTACAGTAACTTACTGCATTTTCAATCAACGTTGGGTTATTTGAAAAAAAAGAAAATTCATCTATGACTTATTTTTTCAATAGCAGATTAATATCATTGATTTCTTCCAGCTTCTAACTGCAATGAGCATACTCTGACGCAGGTATCACTAAAAATAGCTGACATATTGAACTTAAGAGAAAATCAAGCCACCCACATGTCAAAAACACGCAAGATGTAACTTCAACAGGACATGACTCAATCTAATATTTAAATACTGTGTTGATGCGTTTGCCAGCGGAGACATCTAAGCCTGTGTTTTGCCTTTTGTTTTGGACACTGTGATTAACAGTGGAAGTGTGGGAACAACACTATGGCCAGAGGCCATGCTTTGTTCTCTTTCTGCAGTGCTCTGGTCCAAGCAGGTCTGCAGGGGACACTGAGAGGGAAGCGGCCACAACAATGATGCACTGACTCACAATTGAGTCACGCAGATTGTGTGACAATTTACAATTTGCTTTCCAACTTCCAAAATATGAAAATCTGCCTCATGACACTTGAGTGCACGATGTGAAACTGTGCCAGCTACACGGCAGATATCACAGAGAGGATCCAGAGGCTCAAGAGCTGGCAGGCATGCAGGATGTTTCTGTCCTGTGCTTTACTGCTGTGGCTCTTATCTCACTCACAAATGGATGTGGAGGGAATACAGTAAACCGCAGTTTCCAGGCCTAATTGCTGTAAATGCACAACACTTTAAAAAAAAAAAAGTCTCTCTGTCTGGTAAGAGAACACTGTCAGGGATGCAGCATTCACATCTTTTATCTAGAAATTCCCACAAAGCAGTAGATGTGCTGCTTTTGTTTAAAGGATAAATCTGGAAATTGTTCTATTTTCAACAAATGGTCAGCAAACCCCAGAAAGCGGCTGTAGGAAAAAAAAAAAAAAAAAAAAAGGATCTATCAAACAAGTATTGCCTTTGATTTGAAAGCTGGATGCAGCTCTGTCCTCTGTTCCACAGACCTCCACTGCTGATGAAAAATGTTGAAATCCCACGAGTGCCCCAATGTTTAAATGCTAAAGGGGGGAAAAAAGTCATTTAAACATACCGATACTTGAAGTCATTTGTTAAGTAATCTTTTATTTATTTATTTATTTTCATTGGAAACCAGTGTGCCGAGTGCAACAGAGAACATGTGCCAGCTGAAAGATGGTGTAGGAAAAAATTACACCTTAATTTTTTCAACACTTATTGTTGGTAATTACAATCAAAAAAGTAAAATTACACATAATAAAATAAATTTACACATAATAAATCACAATATAAAAGATTAATTTCTATGCTTAATCATCGACATACATAACTAAAGAAACTAAATATAATAAGGCATTTTTTTTTCATTAAAGGAGCAGTTTTTTTCTATTAAATTAGGATTTAATGGATACAGATATAATTAAGTTCAATGAATTAGCTAAAAAATAATTGTATTTTTTCAGACTATGACTGATAATTGTGTTGAATGGCTGTGTGTTTAACGGAACTTGAATTTAACTTTGCTTTCTCAAGTTTACAGCAATTAATGTTGTTTATGGCAGTTTATGTTGTCGTGAGCTGTTAACAAAAAAATAAATAAATAAAGTGATCTGATTCGAAAAATTAAAGCAAATGTCAAAACTGCATTTAAAAAACATGCCTCCATTTTTTTTAGGCATATATATATATTTTTAGAAATATTTCAAGTTTTCTGGACTTTTTCTGCAAATAATTTCATTGAGTTTCTCATGAAATACAGGCATAACAAGCAAACAAAGAAACAAAAAAAAAAACTGTACATGCATGAAACATCAGTACTGTAAAATCATACTGTAAAAAGAAGAGACCACTTGTGAAATATCTATCAATGCGGCTAACATGTGAGATTGTTGTGTGAAAATAATCAACACATTTTAAATTCTCACTGGTAACTTCTAACTTCAGTGAGTATTTCCTCACACTGGGAGTCAGACACAACAGTCTCCTGCCTCGGCCTGTGTCTGGTGTGTCCTGGCAGCAGTGCACAGCCTCCTGCACTGTTGTCCGTTCATCCAGCTGGTCGTGACTGTCAGCAGGGCCTCAGTTCAGGTGAAGGATAGCGGCCAGATGGTGAGACTCAGACACAAACACACAGCGAGATGCGTGCTGGAGAGAGGGTGGGGTGGGGTGAGGGGGGAGCCTCACACGACCCCACTGTACACTGGTTTCATTTCAAGGGGAGAGGAAGAACTCAGAGGGAGAAACATGAATCGTGGCCGAGGAGTGAGGTCACTGAGACACGTAACATCAGTAGAGGAAAGTTGGACATTGTTTTATACTGACTGCCATTTATCGTGTACAAAAAGTGTACGTGTTACTTAAACAAAAATATTTTTATACCCGATTCAGACTTATTTTTCTTTTCTCCATTCCACAATCCACAACTTAAAGCCTTTTGGAAATTAATACTTTGTACTCTTGGCTTTTTACAACTGGCAGAAGAATTTTTTTTTTTAATTGTTTCCCTGGTATATCCATTTATTTCTTCATTACTCTCAATATTTAAAAGTGCAAAGTAAAAACAACAACTACACAGTCCTGTCAACAATCTTTTTTTTTTAATCTTGATAACATGCTTTTTTCAAAAGATCTTTTTTTGACAATCCAAACTCAACAAATAATGAAAACCATATCCATACATATGAATATATAGTATATAACATATATGACAGACCTTCAAAATAAAAGCTTTCCTTTAACATGGAGAGGTCTTTCTTTAGATTTGTTTTTGTGTAATATTGTCTCGTTTGAGTTCACACACACAATGCTGGCCATGCAACTAGAGATTATTACAAGCATTTGGTTTACAGAGAAGTTCAGTAATTCAGGAAGTAAGCCTAAATTGGACCACACGAGGAAACAACACCTGACATGACCAACACATAAGAATATGTTGAATATCAAGACAGTTTCAAAGACTGATTTTGAAATCAAATTTGCTTTGAAAAAATTAAAGGGTAAAAAAACATAATAATAAGAAGAAGAAGTAAATCTGAGATGGAGCAAAGAATTATAAAGTACAACCAGATGTTCATTTCAGCACTAAAAACTGTCACACAATTGAATCTGCTGCCTCGATAGATCATGAGTCATGTTGGCTAAACTCAGCTATTATCAGCACATATTTACTGTCATTAGTCATGTTAATGACAGGTTTGTGCAGGCCCCTTTCAATGCCATGTTTGACCAGCTGAACTGTACAGCGTGTTCCTGACAAAAAACCTCAACCTCAAAGGGCTCAAATAATTTGCGGTGTACCGTGATTCTCCTTGTATTACAGGAAAGGCAGAGACTAACGTACTTTTCAGTGAAATAAGGCGTCCAAACGAAGAAAAGCAGCACAGCTTCCATTGCTTTATATGGGATCTTTTTAATTACTTAATGCAACTGTCATATAATTGTCATCACAGCAGCTCAGGGGATCCTCCAACAATTTGAATTAACACTTCAGTTTTACTCTTTATCATTATTATGTATAACAGGAGGTTGAACCCAGCACTTGTGGCAACAAAGTCACAGAGACCCCACAGCATTCAGATCCACTAGCATGACATGTTTTTTTTTTTTCCTCTCTTACTCTTTTTCTCCTTTTGCACTTGGACACTCACCAGCATAGTATTCTGCTCTGGTTGGCGGTGCCTCGGGTGAAGAGGCCTGGCAGACAGCCGGAGTACAACTGCAACCATCTGGGGATGCTTGAACACAAAAACATCGCAACTACTAATGTTCTTCAAATAGCCTTCGAGCCTCCAGTGATTTAACCACGATGCTTATGATGCGCTTTCCTTAACATGTTTGTTATCTTTTCACAAAAGAGAAGGAATAAAAAGGCAATCAGTCAGAATACATTAGTCATTATAATAACGATGAGGGGAAAATAAACAAACAATAAATGTGTTGCTGTCTATTAATTTAATCATTTAGTTAATCTGTGGCATATTGATATATCAAATGATAATAAAGAATGTGATGTGTCATCTCTGTGACACGATGAACAGGATGAAGCAGTTAGAAAATGAATGGCTTTGATTCTGCCTCGTCTCGGAAAATGAAGCCTCTGAGAACAGACAAGATGTTTTTCATGCTCATACTTAATAAAACAGCAAGACTCCATATTTCATAACACTGATAAAAGATTCTGCCTCGTCCTCATCCCTGTTTCTCTGAGCCAAGTTCTGATTTTCGTGTTGTCTTCTTGTCAGGACACCATTAGAAAAGTATTTATTGCCTTTCTGATAAAGACTTCCTCAAAACTACCTCTGATACAACAGGTAATATTGCACTTGATTCTCATGTTGGAGCCTATAAAAAAGCCAACGCAATCCTCAAATGATAAAAAAAATGTGGCAGAAGGAGCTGAAATTAATCACAATTTTGATTTTCTGATGCAATAGAACATTGACCAGAAACTTACCTATCTACCAACTTGGATTTTGTTTTCATGAATTTCATGGATTTTGTTTTCATTTTGTTTTCACATTCCACTGGAATATTCTTTGTCAGAGAAGAGTAGAGCTGCCTCTCTTAACCCACTTTCGAAACCAGTCACAGTCTTGTTTTCATCAAGAAAAGACATCTGCTAACGTTATGCCATCTTAAACAGCACATTGTTTCTTTATTTACTGCCTTTAAGTCATTCTAAATAACCCATGAAATGTCAGAATCTGTGTCACTATCTTCCATTATAGGTAATTAAAGTGAGTGATGGCTATTAAGGAAAATCAAGAAAAACTAGTGTCTCTTCTTTGACACTTTTCTTCCTGTTTCTCTGTTGTATTTGGCATTGTTGTTGCTAGGCTACTGTAATGTGTGTAATGATTACGTTATTTCAAGATGCGTTCCTATAGGTTGGTTAGCTGACAGTTTGTCACACTCTGAGACATTCCCTCCGAATATCTGACACTGTTCGATATCTGTCGTATCCTGTCTTTGGTCGCAATACGGTTCTATTTTTCATCTTTGCTCCTGTCTCATTGTCAGACCTACGACCACTGTTTCTGGGCTACGATTGCCGATCCCCCCCCCCCCACACACACACACAACTGACCATCTTTTGTCCCTGCCACAGAGGGACATGTTGTCACAGTCCATTTCAACAAGTGATGCTATGCCATGCTATGGTTTCATCTGTGAACACCTTTTGAAAGCTACATCGTCCCACTCCCACTGACCTCCGCATATGTAGACACTGCATTCACACATTTTACAAACTCGCCAGAACGCTCACAACTGAATTTGGGTTCAGTCAAAATAGACTTTAACAGCTGTCAACAAATGAGATTGATGAATGCCATAACTAACATTTTGCCTTCCTAAAAAAGCTCAAAATTTTCCATCATCACATGGTTGCTGAAGTAGATGAATATGTTGCATAATAACTACGGGAGGGATTTCCAAAAGAATGACAAAGTGTGACACTTTAAAAAAATAACAACAACAAAGACCTTGATGGTTTTCAGGTTACTGGGGAGACATAAAAAAAGTTTACCAACTATCTGTCTGATAAATGTGAATGAAAGTAGTGTTTTGTACTCCACAAAACTGAAACAACATTGTTTTTACTGTTCCCTATGGATCGGCTCTGGATGACTTCCCAAAACCTTTCCAGAGTCGAGATGAAGTTCATCTTTTTTCACTCGCCTCTGGAGAAGGTCCTACTATAAAAGGCTTTATGGTAAAGACCACCATCCATGCTTGCCATCCTGAGAGTCAGTGTTTGTTATTTCAAGCAACTACAGCGCCTGATAGGCTTCCAGCACCCACAGTCTAATTCAGACTACTCCTCTCTGATTCCCTGCCACAAACCTTCCCTGCGACTTAATCTGCCCGCTCTGTGCCCCCCCACCTCTTTCAGCTCATTTACCCTTGAGTCACTGCTGCGGTTTGGAACGGTGGATCAAGAGACTGCAGATGCATGAATACGTTTCAAAACAGTAATGGAGTTAAACCAGAAGGCTAAGGAGGGATGAGATGAGAACTGCGACAAAATGTCGTCCAGCCATTTTCCTTGATGATGATGGCAGAGAGTGTGAAAAAACAGAATTTAACGTTTTTGAATGTGTACTATAACACTCCGAGGCACCGGCCCTTATGAAGAGGTCATCAAATCTCTGCAGAGGTAAATTGAATACTGTCTTTCAGTGGAGGCTTAAGAAGAAAATCCTGTAAAAGAGTCTGACCAAAGTGGTAGAATAAAAATCCTTTTCTCATGGGTTCCATTACAGGAAAATTATGGTTTATCACAACTTGGCAATACTTAAGTATGTAATACTATACAATGCTAAGGTTGTAATGCTATGTTTATTCATCCCATGCTGTCAGTACAGTGAAAGCAGGATGATTTGAAGGTAAAACTGAGTGGAAATCTTACAGTTGGTGGAGATGAAGATGGGGAGTCTGGAAAATCCTACTTTTAGATGGTTATGTGACGTAAAAGTAACATTAAAATCTCAATGGCTCTCCAATTGGCTCTTTTTTTAGAGTTAGACTGAAGCAAAGTGACAGGGTTGACCCCCAAATAAATGCTCTGGAGCACAGAAAAAGTTATTTTCTATTTTTTATCCCCTATATCTCCTGACCCCAGAAGGGCGTTTAGTATAGGCAGGCTTGTAGTTGATAATTTGGTCTTGAGCAACTCTGCCGTGACAAGACAAGGCAAGGCAAGTTTATTTGTAGAGTATAATTCGCACACAGGGCAATTCAAAGTGCTTTACAGCTATATAAAATCACAAGAAGGCAAATTAACTCATTCCATAAAACATAAAAATAAGCATTAATTAATTAAATAAAAAATCAAGACTGCAGATAAAATCCTTTCAGTTGTCATCTCCACAGCTAAAAAGAATTTTATTTGAACATTGTCAGAGTTGAGGGTTGTTTTCACATCTTCTGGAGCATAAAACTGAAACGTAGCTTCACCTTGTTTAGTCCTGACTCTGGGCACCAGCAGGAGACCACTCCCTGAGGTTCGCTCAGTCCAAGTTGGTTCATATGGCTCTAACATGTCAGACATGTACATTGCCACTAGACCATGAAGAGACTGACAAGTAAGGACAGGGAAAGGCAAAGCTATAATTTTGCATCAGTCGGTTTGTATATACACTTCTGTTCAATTCAATTATATACGTGTGTGTATATCTATAGCTATATCTATCTATCTACATATATATATA
>JBAMYA010000009.1:14793735-14819957 GCA_037176975.1 Arrhamphus sclerolepis
ATATACACACACGTATATATGTATATACATATATATTCTGTTTCAGTGCTGAAAGAAATATTTAAGGGATATTCAAAAAACAACAACAAAACAAACAGGAAATCTGAATTATATACTGTATACCCCAAATCCACATGGGATGTGTCATGTATGTGAGATCTCTAAAGCACAGAAAAAGAGGCTTCTTTCATAATGGTTTAAAAAAAAGCAGTTTCAGCAACAAGACTCTATGAATGATGTGCAAAACCCCCGAGTTTCGTGCTATTGTTGCTTTTAATATTGATGATGAATATGTTGTGAAATATAAACCTCGACTAGGGCA
The DNA here is from genome assembly GCA_037176975.1 of Arrhamphus sclerolepis. Classification (NCBI taxonomy): domain Eukaryota; kingdom Metazoa; phylum Chordata; class Actinopteri; order Beloniformes; family Hemiramphidae; genus Arrhamphus; species Arrhamphus sclerolepis. The sequence goes on from JBAMYA010000009.1 coordinate 14,794,058, forward strand.
CAGAGCCTCATTACTCAAATCACATCTTTTTATCATTAAGCCATCCATGCGTGTGAAATGTGCACGCAACATGTTACATGATCGTCCCCTGCTGAGCCCGCTAATTCTGCTACTGACATACTGCTGCTGCTGACACTGAAGCAACTGCTAACAGTGGTGAAAAAAGAAAATTGTGAGCAAAGGGGCAGCCACCTAGCTCACATGGTTGAGCAGGCGGCCAGTGTAGAGAGGCTATAGTCCTCCTCCAGTCGCGGGTTTAATTTCCAGTCGGTGAGGCTTTGCCTCTCTCTCTCTCTCCATCTTTCTCTCTACCCCTCATTCCTGCCTGCTTCCTCTCAAGAAAAGCCAGTGGAGCCACAGAATGTATTAGACATCAAAGTACTCTACCCTAATCACATGTAGTAATACAGTTTGCATCATTAATCAACAAGCTGTTTATTTTTTCAGGTATAAGGGACTCTGTTTGATTAAATATTTATGAAACAGAACCTCATTTAGTATTATAACCATGTTTCGCACACCTCCTCATCTGGTTCCTCTTGTTCTCTTTCTTTTTTTTTTTTTATAAATTATTTCCCTCTTATTTGTCCTTCTGTCTTTGTGCTGTCATTCAAAATGCAAACATAAAAACGAATCAGTATTCAAATAATTATGAGAATTATGAAATGATCAAACAATTCTAAAATCAAATGATAATAGGACATCAGCAGGACGTTAAGGACAAATCACTTTGAACTTACTCTCTTTCCTGTCATCCATTTGTCATTTACCTTCCGGACATTTACTTAATCCAATACTTCATCTCATCGCCTGTTTAGCAAATTAAATATGCAACAGTATCAGACTAAAAAGCTCGAGGAACACTTTTACTAAAACAACAAACTGCATGCACATTTGCTGGCAAACTTGCAAGCAGCTCAGGCAGACAGGCAAGACAGAGCCAAAGTGTCAGCATTCACCATCCATCTATCATCTCTGAGCTTAGTCTGTAGCTGAGTCTGCTGCTTATTTTAGTTGATGTGCCTTGTTAGCATGCAAAGATGTCTTTATCCCATCACAAACGGAATCTGAGCTGTCTTTCTACATTCCTGTTTGTTCGACCTCTACAGACGTGCTGCTGTTCTTTACTACATCATCATGGAGTGTACCCTAAACGTTTTTATTCTTCCCTATTCTGTGTGTTTTATGTCACTTGTCTTGTCCAGCGGTGGATTTTGAATATATGACTGCAACAGCTGAGCAGGTCTGCAGTTCTTGGGTTTTCAGAAATCTATCTACCTTAGAAAACTGAATCTCTGGTGAATCTTAGACGGGTGGGTTATGCATTGGTGGTGGATCGGAGCTGATTTCAGAAGCCGGGTCAACACAGCTTATTTTATTTATTTATTTTCAGGATTCACTCATATTTTAGCTATCCTGAAGGAGACAGCAGTCACAGCACTTTGGAGGTACAGGGATGAATTCCGATGGAAAACTATGCTTACGACTATTCAGGATGAGGACCGCAGAGCAGCTAAAACAGCAAAAGCAACTGATAGCTCATAGTTTAGAGTGGATCAAACAAGGACACACACATGCAAAAAAACAAAACAAAACAAAACAAAACAAAACAAAACAAAACTTTGTTCATTGCAACAAGACATGCCTCTACATGTGTACTCATCATTGTAAAAGAAACAATGAGAGAAAAGGTGAGAAAAATCTTTCTTATTAGAAAACATTTTTTTCATAAAGTTGACTCAAATTTGACATCTGTTATATACCAGTTTACCAGTATATATTATATAATGTTCATATACCAGTATACGGAAACGTGCTCAGGTGCCGTGGTGGGAACCGTTTCTCCCAAAGCTGCAAGTTTGGTATGCTAATTGGTCCAGCCTTCTGCAACTTTGCCAGAGGCTTATAATTTGAAGCTTTAGATGGAGTCCCCTCTTCATCTTGAGCTCATGAATTTCATAAGAATCCAACAAGGCGAGTCCTGTCTGCGCCACTTCATTGTCTGATGTTCTTACCAGGCACATCTTTATAATAACTTCATATCGCACCGTGGAGCTCAGCATATAGATGTTTCTAGGATGCTTCTAAAGTTTGCAGCAAGTTTTCAAATACTTAAGCAGTCATGATCAGCTCTGGTCGCTCATTTCATTTGCCTCTCTGGTGTGTCTCAGGGATAACGTTTAAAAGTATAGACAGGCTTTCCATGAGATAGTTTCAAGCTTTGTCAATCGGAAACATTATTTGGTTCACTCGTATAAGTCATGTTTCCATTTATCACTCTTATAATCATTCACAAAGCTTCGCCTAGTGGCAGGTTAACTTCATTTATAAAGCTTAAAGCTCTATCCGAAGGATGATTTTTACCAAACGTTTGGTAACTGAGTCCTTAAGTTCTTCATTTTCCATTCATGAAGAATGCAAAAAGACATAATTCCAAATCTGTTTCATTAAACTGAGATAATAAAATAAATGTTAGTGTTTGATGTAAACTTAGTGAATTAGGAGATAAATATGTAAAACAATAATCCTTTGAGAACCAGCTTTTAGCAAATTAGCATAGTTTATAGCTAACTTTTCTCTGTTCTGTCTTAAAAAAAAAATTTCTAATTGATCTTGTGCATACACACAGAAAACAAAGAGGAACCAACATACAGATACAAACCTTGTTATCGAACTCATTTGAACAGACATTGTAAATAGTAAACACTCTCTTCAAATATACAATCTTTGCTATTAAATTAAACCCACTTCACACAGACATCTCACGTTACAGCAGTGAAGTCATTGAGCTATTATTTGCAATTCCAGGAACATTACTGAAGATCATGAATAGAGCCTGTAGAAGTATCCAGTTTTACAGGCGGGGTCCTAAAACTGTGCTGATTTACAAAGACAGGCACAACCAGCTCATTTCTATATTTTCTTGCTGAAGCTGGGAACAATGCAGTCGTAAACAACTTGACGGTTGATAATCAGAGCCTGAGTTTAACCGTCAGGCTCTCATTAAAACACTGCTCATGATGATTACCTGCTCAGGTAAACGTTTTTAAGATGTCTTGTTTTCCATCTGAGATCGAACTGAACAATGTTTTTTGACTTTGTAAAGATTGGATGATTTATTGATTAAACGTTGTAAAACCTAAGATACGTAAAATGTACAAATTTGAATGTAAATAAACAGACTTCTTTCATCTGGCGTCAGGAGGAGGAGAATCATTAAACCTTAGGAGCTGTTGTTGTTTTAATGCAGCAGTTTGCTGCTACCTGGAGGGTTACACTTGATACCAGCACTGCTGCAACAACTAAAGGCCCCTGTGCACTGCAATAATTTTGGCCTGTTGCAGACCAAATATCACAGGTAGCTATAACATTCATCAAAATCGTCTGTCTGACATCCCAGAATGTGAGCAGTTTGGCGATGTACGTCACACCAAACCAGCAACCAAAGACCAACTGATACAATAACAGGCGTGTGTCAAGAATCCTTTGACTCCGTCTAGTTACTAACCTTGGAAATATATATAATTAATGTGGTGTAGCGCCATTCCAAAGAAAAAATAAAAATCCCAAGTTGGCCTATTCTCTTTCACTGCTTCTTTTTAAAAGTATCCGCCCACATCTCTGCATCACTGGCAGCCTCCAGTTCAAGAGGGCTTATTAACGAACAATCTGCGCAAATCGAACATAGTGATGTTTAATGTAACTGACCTCAGACATCATGTAGTGTACATGAGCCCAAAGTTCCTGAACTGCTCTAATCTGCTGGAGAAAGATGGTGAATATAAGATGTTCGCTACAGTAGTCATATAACAGTAGTAAATATAAAATATTTTGGGGCTTAGCTAAGAGATAGCTATCATCATAGCATACTGTCCACCCATGAGATATCTATAAACCAACAACCAGAAAATAAAAGCATGTGAATATGAACCTGAAGCATGTCACTGTAGCGCTGGTAACTTTGTATCCTCCTGCAATCGCAGACATTGCAGATAAAAGTGTGTATGATGTCATCCCAGCTACAGAATGTACAGTCCATCAAAACAAAAGACAAACACACATAGGCTGTTGTCCACTTGCGCTTTATATAAGTGTGTGCACGCTGACAATTCTGTCATGGCGCACTACTCTGCAAGAAACCAGATGGTGAACTCAGACGCTTCACTCTCTTGGTGGTTGCTATCTTGCTGATGTAGCAGAGGTGGTGGAACACTTGTTTGTTATGTTTTCAGTCAAAAAGAGAATAGTAGTCCACACTTGGCAGCAATGGCGGCCTGACTTTAAACTTTCGTTGAAAAACAGAGATATTAGACACGACAAATTTTGTTTGGCTTTACAATTGACGGAAAGTAATATCTTGGTGGTTACGAGGCTGGATCACGGGGAGGATCACCATGGCGCTTCTACCACGTGTGGGACAGAGGAATTAGAGTATGCTCTCTTTTTTCTGTTAAACTGTTTTTTTCTTGTGCCAGGTCCAAACCATATGCCTAAATGTGGTGCACATGATTTGCTTTTTAGACTAAATGTGTTCATTAGAATAAATATTCTCTTGCAAGGCTGATTCTCGAATTTGCCAGATCTTTGCGTGTGAGAGACTGATAGCGATAGGGAACCGGTTGAGCAACTGGTGGGTGTATAGGGGTGTGACCCCAGTGACTCACCCATTAGCAATGTTCGTCTTCAAGGTGAATGAGTCATAACCTCCCTCCATGGGGAGATGTGTCTTTCCAGCGGATATTTGCTTTTCCAGTAAATATCTGCCTTACCTTCACTAGAAATACTTAAACCAGGACATTTGGAAAAGACACACACCACAGTTTAAAATAAATTTGTTGCATTTTTACAGGACAGTATGATTTATGATTTCTTTCAGTCTGTCTGTCTTTCTTTACTGTTCACTTATAAAAGACAGCTGCAAAATATTTCTGTCTGGCTTAATTTGCATTCCTGTGCATAACTAAAATGTCATACCAGTTCATGCAGAACTAAAAGGATGCTGCTGAGAAGCTGCAGTCCTGCTTTCATAAGCCGAAAAGGCACAGAAATTAGTGCGAATCCGCCCTATTTCCAGAGATGCAGTATTGCTTTTACATCTTAAACGATCTTTTGCAATGTGACTGTTGCTCTCTCAAATTAATGATGAAGACCTACTTGGAGTGATTCGTTTTTGCATTCTTACAGAGTAGAATATCATAACCATGACTGATATTGTTTTGATTTGATGGGAAATAACCACTCTCCCCTAACCCACCAACCCTCCAACCCGTTCCCATTACCGACCCATCACATACCAATGCTTGGTCAAGAGCCCTTCACCTCATTTTCACCAAACACCTTATTACAAGATAAAAGCTTTTCATTTAAGAATAAACTCTATCTTTCCATTTTGCTGTTAAATTAATACACAAAACAATTTGAGCACATATATGTATTTGCAACAGAACGTCAATTTAGACCAGGATGTGTATTTCAACACGTGGGCCTGCTGCTGCTGCTGCTGCAGCGACCGAATGAGCTACTTGTTGAGTGCATCACAATGCCCCGTCGAGAAACGCAGGAAGAGAGCAAACAAAGAACAGCTTGAAGCAGACCTGGTTTTTCTAGGCGCGTCATTTGGCAAGACGTCTAAGAGGAGGTTAACGTGATTGATGAGCTGATGGCTGCTTTTCGTCTGTAATGGGCTGTAGGAAGGAGGAGACAAAGAAGCAGCAGAGATACAGAAGGATTAAGTGAGTTTGTTGAACTTAGCCTGTTTATCAAATCACTTTAAATTAAACTGATGCTTAAATACTCCTCTAAATAAATTTAAAAAATTTTTTTTTTCTAAATTATAGGCTAGATTAAACTTTTATTGCTTGTTTTCAAAAAGAAGCAACGCTAAGTAATCTTCATTTTCGGGCATACTTCACAGATAGCTTTTTTTTTTTTTTAGAAGGCGTTTACCTGCAGACCTTTTTTTCATTTCATTTCAACTCTAACTGGCAGGGAGAATTATCAACTTACACATTAACAGTGAACGTACTAACTTGGTTAAATCTGACCTGGTGTCTCCTTGAAAAATGGGTCGCGATGGCTCACAATTTCTTTTAAAAATAAGTTGACGTAGAATGACACAGTTCCAGAAATGAGAGCAACGTGTAAGGAAAACAACAAAAATAAAAACATGAAGACTGAAAAAGACTGAAACAGTTAGAGGGACAAGAAAATAAGGCGAAAGGGAGGCGCATCATCTGCCCTCCAGCCGTTAAACTTATGAAACCTCCTCTAATACCCGCGTCCTTTGGACAGCAAGTAGCTGCTAGTTGCACAAAGGTTTTTAAAGCAACTTCATTTCTCTGGAGCTGAGACGACTGCACTTACACATCTTTTGATGCTGCTTTTCGACTTCTGACCGGACAGGCGTGTCTGAGGCTTATGAAAAAGGAAAAGGGTATTTTACTCTGTACTCTCAGGCATTTTGTCACTACTTTGCTTTTATGTCACTTTGAGCTTTTATTTAAGGAACTACTTAACAACTTTGATTTTGAGCATGGATTTAGCTTGCAGATCCTTTTGCTTTGTTATTTTAATTCATTTCCATCTGTCTGCAGAGTAAATGAGTCACTATTTGTAACTAAAACACTTATGACACATCATTGCCCTTTTCATTATGTTGTGACAGTCTTCACAGAACAATAAAGGTCAAGTGTTGATGTCCTGGCCTGCTGTTAACGCTCTGGTTCACACATTGAGCGGCGCTCTCTTGAAATCGGTTGCATGCCGAGCCTCTGCTATGTAAACTCCTTTCATGTAGCAAACAGAATGTATTTTTTTTCCTCTTCTCTTCTCTTTCGCCTTTGAAACATCTTTAATCGATAAAAAAAAAAAAAGAAAAAAGATATTTGAGCCTAGTCTTTAAAGTATTTTTATTTGACATAATGTTTTATTGATCCATGATACAGTAAACCCCAATATAACAGCAAACAGTCAGGGCTAAAGATGTTGTATTATGTCTTTCATTTCCTTCACGTGGAAAGGTTATACCAGGACACTGACTGTGAAATAATGGCTCAGTGTGTGCGTGGAAGTGTGAGTGTGTGTGTAAAGTATAGAGTAGAAGCAGGACTGGACTTTTACTGAAAACACACTCACTCCGAAGTTCTTCGTACCTGGCTCAGGCAGATGAATTTGGTTTAATCCACAGATTTATATATTTTATTTTATTTTTTTTAGCAACATGACTTCTGCTCCTCTGATGGAAGATAAACTGTATGAAAAATTTAACAATGTTCATTCTGAATCGCATACACATTTACAATGTCTTTTTTTTTAATTATTATTAATCTGACAAATAATTTTTCTCTTTGATAGAAAGAATAAGTCTGGTTCAACTTTGATTTCATGGGAACATTGTGTGGGATCCAGTAACACACGCTGCACATTGGAAAATAAACCAGTTCGACCCCACCTATCATCCAGGTAGATCCCTGAGAGACTCCACATGGACAAATACATCCATGGAAGCTGCTGACAAACCCACGTGAGACGCATTTTGCAGCCCACTTTTAACTTCCAAAGCTGCTTGTTTCAGTACCTCCTGTGCTGAGTGTCTCCTACAGGGTACACCAAGTAAATGACTCAAACAACCTCTTGTGCTAAATGACTGGCATTAAATTGAAAACATTTTTACCATCTCTATTAGCTGCATCCAAACACTTTCCATTCGGAAGACATCTGCAGCGAACATGAAATCAATTCTCAGTACTGCCTGTCCTGCACCAGGGCAGGAGAAGAACGCCGTTTCTGTTGTGGAGTGTATCGTTGAAATTATAAATTATAGCGCCGTCAGTATATAAAGTTCAAACCTCGTATCACGCAAGTGAATGTGAAGCTGAAAATATAGAAAAAGACAATATAGAATAGCATCTGGAAACAGTTTATTTTTATTGCTGGCAGAGGTTTCTTCTTCTTTTTCTTGATCTTTTTTTTTTAGTTTTTTTGTTTATTTTAACCACTTGGTCAAAATGTCAGCATTAGTATTCAGTCAGTAATGAGGAAAAATTAAAACATATATAAATATCTTTCTTTCAAATTTTATGTGTGGCCATAAATATATTGTTTTTGCTTTGCTTGCGTTTTTCAACTTATTTCCGTTTAGATTAGAATTTCTCTTCAGGGAGCAATAAAATATTTTTGAATTGAACTGAATTTTATCATGTGCACAGGCATTTTTTTTTTCTGTGAATGCACAATCCATCAGAAGAGTAAAAAAATAAAAACTTAACCCCCCCCCCCCAAAATGCAAAGTATACAAAAAGCATTACCACAGTTTAAAAAAATGCTTCTAAATCCCCAACAATAATTGTATCATAATTAGTCATAATACACCCGTTTGTTTGGCTTCGCCCTTTTCAGGGCCGCAGGGGGACTGCTCCCTACTTTAGCTTTCTTTAGGAGAGAGGCAGGCTACAACCGATGAAGTGTGTGTGTGTGTGTGTGTGTGTGTGTGTGGTCGAGCTGAGCGAAATGACCTCAAATCAATATCACGATTTATTGAACAGGTTATCTCAATTACAAATAATGAGTAACTATTTTAACACGGTTTTAATTTTGCCCCTCATAGATCACTGACAAGGTTTTCATTTAGCATTAGTTAGCATCAGTTAGCATTAGTTAGCATTAGCAAGATTACATCGATTATTGGTTCACCGTATCGGTTTGGATTAATTTTCGGTTAACTGCCCAGCCCTGTTGTTTAGTATACGTTTATTTTTTATTTTCCTAGAAATACTGTTGTAAATTTTGGGTCTGATATCATGAAGTTTCAGCAGAGCGAGAGACTCATATTTGAGTTTCATTTTCTAACAGTCAACACCTCAGAACGCTGCACTGAGAACAACGCCTTCACTTGAGAGCAGCATATCGAGATGAACAAATACAGATGATTCTCCCCTTGTTGGACTACACACCCGTTGGAAAAATGTTTGTAACTTGTGTAGTTAAACATTGCTCTGACATTCCTCCTGCTTTACAAACTAGGCAAACAAGGACCTGCTGGGCATGCGTGTAAAAGTGACAGCAAGTTGAGGTCACATGACACATGAACTAATAAGTGTCTCATTTCATGCTCCATCACCTGGATTGAAGACAGCGAGGTGTTGATGTTAGAAACACACACAGACGTGCCAGACAAAACCCCGGTGATAAATTCCACCATCTCTATTATATGTGCTGTCCTGATGGCTGTTAAATGTAATCTGTGGACTCAGGTTGTTACAGGTGAGTTGAAAACACATTCTGTTATGCATGTGTAATAAAGATTCTGTGCTTAGCCAGGCATGTTTGCTCCAGACTGACAGACTACATTTTAAGTGTGTCTTGGCACCTTCACTAATAATACCTGCTTTACTCCAGGTGTCTTGGCACACTCTCATACATTCAGACACACACACACACACACACACACACACATAGACATGCACACACTATGTATGCAGACAACAGGCGCACGTTCATAGTGCTGTGTGACAGTTTGATAACAGCTAAGAGTGCAGGTAGAGGTTACCTGTCTTATTGAACGTAGCCCTGAAGGGAACTCTGGGGTGTGAGTTAAGTCTTAATATCTTGTAACTAGCGCCTTATGATTTCTGTTATGGGGTCTGATTTATGTCTCCTTCTTTCACCTCACTTTTAATTCTGGAAGCTTACATATCAAGACATAAAAACTGTTTTTATATCAACTCTGACTACGTCTATCAGAGCAGTTTAGCTCTGGAGCATTGAGGTGTGTGTCAGCACGATACCAAGGAGTTAAAACATCCAAGGACAGAATGTCCCAGCAGGTTCACCCCAACGTCAAACCCTGCAGCACCCGTAGAAACTATGGAAAACCCCAAGATCCCCTCCCCACATGTATATTTCATACTCTGCAGTCCTCAGTTTATAGTAACAATGCAGCCAGAAAAAGTCTGAACAGATATGACTGGTTTGGGAGGGTTGCCAAAAGAAACCTCATTCTCTCCAAGAGAGAGTGGCAAAATTGCTAAGATTGTCAAGGTTGCAACTAAGAACAAAAGTGGAAAATACCATGACAGACAGTGTCAGGTTTGATGATAATGTTGCCGTTTAATTGGATTCCACTCTTTGTCCCAACATACATGCGTGTAAAAGGAATTGACAGGCAGCAACACTGTCCTCTTTCAGATTAGATTGACATATCATGTCAAAAACAACACATAATTCTTTGGTTTATGCTCATGCACATATATATCTTATCCAGGTCCTACAAAGCACTTTAGAATGTGTCTTTTATGTATCCATCACTACAACACTCCTCAGTTAGCACACTGAGGTGCAATGCGGCTTCAGTCTCCCCTACAAGGATTCTTGAGGTCGTAACTGGGCCAGAGATCGATCCGGCAACTCTTCAGTGTGAAGATCACCTGATTATAGCCACTCGTCCATGCCTATGGTACGACAATGCAGGAGCATTAAGCAAGCAGCATGCAAGCATTAGAACAATGTACGGCCAAATGGACTTATTGAATACATATTTTGTCTTTATTGTTTTATTTAATTTAGTTCTTTTTTTTTTTTTCTTAATCACTGTGTTTCAGCTTGTTAAAGTCCAGGTCAAATCCTGGGGTGAGACCTGGGGAGCACATGCAAAGCATGTCAACAGTTTTAGTCCATTTGAAGGTTTAAATGCTGTGTTTAGCCCAACTGTGACCTCATTATCCAGTTTGTTGTGGTCTAACTATGAAAAGTTCTGTCTAGTTTGGTTTCAGTTCGACGACTAGAAAAGATTTAGTTTTGGTTGGGTTAGGGCAATGAACTAGATTTTTGTCCCCGAAAAATGTCATGAAAACACAATAATTGAGATAATCTGTTACACATTTGTATTCCAAAGTATTCTAGACCACCCTGGTAGATAATCGAGACCACTGCTGTTAGCAATACCACGTTTGACCACATGGGGGCACCGTATCACAAGAATGTGGACGTGTGAGCCCCTTGCGACACACCAAAATGTCTCTTGTAGGGAAAATTACTGGTATCATTGGTTACAACATCCCCAGTCATTAGCTCAGTATCCTCATTGAATCTTGTCAGTACAGCAGTTCTGTTTGCCCCCGTGTGGTCAGAAGTGGTATTGCTACATACAGTGGCTGTAGAAGCCTTTGAGATGGGAGGTGAAACATCTTTATGGACCAAGAAAAAAATGTGAAGTTGTTTTCTACTCAAACTGTTCAGGAAATTATGGAGCCAAATGTGAAGCCGCCTCCCTGACAGATGAAGCTTTGGCTGAAATGAGCAGCAACGCCTCAAAGCAAACTTTAAGATCTACAAAAACTTTTAAGAGAGCTAGAAGTAACACTGTAAAGAGGAGTGACTGAAAATCCTTCCAAAAGTGTGACAGACTGCATTGTATTATTACTGTAAGTTATTGTTGCAAACCTTTGTGTCAAACTATGACATAATAACATAGTTAGTGATGATAACTCCATTTTGTTTTTAAAATAAAGTGTAACCACGATAAAGTGGAAACAAATTCTGGAGAAAGTTGAACAAGAACCACAAACTATCAGCATTTCATCATTGTGTTGCACTGAAGAGAAAGTAGAAATCTCAAACACGACTAGGTACAACTAGAGGTATCTACATTTTTAAATTTGGTTGCATTGTTCCTCTTGAATTCATCTTTTTTTTTGTTATTTTGTTTTTCTTAGGTTTTAATTAGTGGCAATTCAGCAGGAGTTCACAATATAATACAATGCAATGGAATGTTGTGGATTCTGTTTGTATTCGGGGAACTTTTATTGAGAAAAATCCTGCATCAGTGTCTCCCAACATTTTTCTATATATTTAAGGTATTTGGCATTGGCATTGTTGTAAATATTTTCATTTAATTTTATTTCTGCAAGTGAAAACTTTAATGGAGACCTAGTTTCCGTGAGTAATTGGCAATTATCAGATGTCACACAGTCTTAAAATAACACTGCAGGTAAAATTCAGCAGTAAAGCTCAGTTCAGCATTTAATTACTTGGACTAAGTGTACCACTAAATTGGCTACGCAGCAGAGAATCGATGGTCTGTGTAGTTTTTGCAATCAGTTTGGCATTAACCCCTCAAATGCAGTTGTGCACCACTCAGCGTTGCGCCTCTATGTTTAGTGTTTGTCGGCGCCTGAGAGGGGAGAAGGCTAAAATAATAACTCAAAGCTCAAATAAACTTGAGAAATGAATGCACTTCTCTCACACGTGTCCTCGACACGGCGCATACGTCACAGACGCACACTCATATTAAAACATACACGTACTACGTCGTGTTTATGTGATCATTGCTCCATTTATTTTTAGACCAGAGGCAGGATATTGAGTTTCATTAAATGTCCTGGGCCTTTTTCTTTTACCCTTTTTCCCCCTTCATTTTTTAGTTCTTTCACACTCACTCACACACACAAATAAAGTTACTCCCAGGGGCAAGGTGGCGGTGGCGGTGTTGGTGTGGTTTCCTGCTTATGTTGTGACGTGAGACAGTTCTCCTTGCTGGAAAAAAGGCCTCTTTGTATGTCACCGTCTCTGCCTTTCCCCTCTTTCCACCGCTGACAATTATTTTCCCCTGCAAGGCTCTGCTGACAGTTTACTGTTTTGAGCCACTGCTGAAAGAAAGAAAGAAAGAAAGAAAGAAAGAAAGAAAGAAAGAAAGAAAGAAAGAAAGAAAGAAAGAAAGAAAGAAAGAACTTACTTTTACTTTACTTTTATTATTTTTTGTGACTTTATATTTTTTGTATGACCACAAGGCAGTTCCTATTTTTACATGACATCCAGAGTGTAACATGCAAATTTGGACCTCCCAGTTTGAACAAAATGTTAAGCTCTTCAGAGGTGAGAAACCTTTCAGTTGACTCTAGTTCCTCTTTCACACATCTGAGACCCTCAGGTCTCACAGATCATCTGATGGGATTTAGACGGCCAGAGCAGTAGCAGCAGCCACTTGGGTTTCATTTGAAGTCAGAGCGCTGGTTGTTTTTCTGTCTTCATATTCCTGTGCAGCGTAACTTTTTTTTTCTTTTTTTTCCCTCAGAACATCAGATTTTTCTATCTTTTCCCAGAGTGATTTGCTGCATTGCAAACATCGTTTCCCCAAGTGACTGTGACTCTCTGTCTCCCTCTTCAGGAATTCTCATAGCTTCTTAAGAATTCATGCCACTAATTTTAGCATCTCCAACAGTAGCAGTTGTCACTGAATCTGACTTGAATATAAACTTTCTTTTCTGGGATTCAGAGTTTCATTCTTGTTACCTGCTGCAAAAGCAGACAACAAGAATGACTACGAGTCATAGGTACTGGTTTTGACTTTTCACCTCAGCAAGGTTCAAACAGTCAGTTTGAGTAGGTACAAGTGTACAAGTATCATGAAACTGTTTGTGGTTCAACCCATAAACAAGGAAACAGAAAATGTGGAAATATAAAAGTGGGAATTTGGGCCCAAAATAAATAGTGCTTCTTTTTTTTCAGCAATTATTAAACCAAATCATGAGGATACAACCCCAAAGTGTGATTAAAGGAGCTTCAAGTGAAGAAGATGAAAGAAGTATGACATTTATATTTGTAACACGTGTTGATTTCTAATCAGATGTGTCATACTTACTTACTAAAAGTCTAGTTTGTCTGTTGGTGTTAAGTCCACTCACAACTGAAGTCATAAAATACTTGCGTGGGTTCATGTGTTAAAAATATAATAATAAATACAGGAAAAAAGGTCTGTTATCGTGACCTCCTTCAGTTGCGTTATTGAATGAACGGCTGAAACTGCAATCACTCTCTGATTGATCCAATATATTATCGCCTCATGTGTTCCAATGAAATCTTGTTGTGTCCGTGTTTTCACTTTAAATCCAGGGGTTTATCAATGATGTGGAAAAAAAACAGCATACAGATATAAGATCTACACACACACACACACACTCAACAAAACTGAAGAGTAAATCATGCCTGCCACACTTACCCAACGGGAATAAAAAGGATGATCTACAGGAGGTAAATTAACTGAAAGCAGCACAGAATATAGTTCATGAAATCTTTAATCATCTTTCGGTGTTGGAATTTAGATTAAAACAATTCCACAATAAGGAAATAAAATACTTGGCATTCAGAAAGTATGCTGTTATTATTTGCAAATGAGGAGATAAGCAGCTCAGCATGTCCGTTTAATCCATCAATGTTTGACAAGCTACTGTGAGGTGCAGCTGCTTCATCATAGAAGCTTCAGTCATGTGTTATTCATATGTGTCATTTCACTTTAACCTATAAAGCAGGTGTAGAGAAAACTCCCAAGCACCAAAAATCAACTGAAAAGCAGAGAAAATTCCATCTATCTGTTTCCAGGACCTGCATCACCCTGTCCTGTGCTTCCGATTGTATTTCCATTATCATCAGTTACACGTTTCAGTGGTCACACACAAGAGTTCTCCAACACACCTGATTGAACTGAACACATCGCCATCAGCTTTGCCATCATGATCTGCAGGAACTGTAATCTGTAATAACTGTAGTCTGTAATAATCCACTTAGACAGATCAGGTGTATTGGAGCAGAGAAACATCTAAAACATTCAGGGCAGTGAATCGGCCAAGATTACTTTGAAAAAAAGTGGGGTTGGAATCTGCATAACAGCCAGTTTGAGGATCAGAGTTAATGAAAATTAAGACTAAAATTGAAAGTAATAGTGAGAAAATGATTCTGTTAACTGAAAAAGAACCCAACTCTTTTTTTCTTTTTTTTTCATAAAAGAAAAACTACTTAAAAAAAGAATATTAACAAAACAAAACTAACTGAAACAAAGTAGAATTGCGAGTAAACTGTAACTGTGTTGCATCCTGTCTGGAAGGCAGCAGGTCAGGACACGAATTCTCCATCAAGTGAAACAACTGAATCCGTGGATGAGGTCCAGCAAGGAATCATCTACGAAACTCTGGATTTCTGGAAGTAAAGGAAGATATTTATCCCAAAACTGCCCACTGTAGCTTTAGATTTAGTCAGTGCTCCTGCCTCCCTGGATTTGGTCTAAGAAATCAGGATACAGCTTCTCTTGAACAACACGTTTTCCTTAAAATTAATAAGAAATGACTTGACTGTAGATCTTTAGAGGGAGTGGTTCAAGTGCTTCTGTGTGTTCATGAGCTTGTTATATCCATGATGGAGACCTTCATTGACCTCCCCTCATCTCCTATTTTGTTTCAACCTTAACGTGCTACCTCTTTAAGAAAAGAACATTTTATATAGAAATGTTTTATGTTTAATGACATCCTTCTTATTTATTTAATTTTTTTTGCACTGCATTCTGGCCGGTGTCTTTTGACACTACATTTTTGTACTGTATGGCATTGTTGCTAGGTAACATTCTTTCATCCCAGAGTTTTCTGTCCGTATCTGTAAATCAACACTTGAAACTAAAACTAAAGGGGTGTTTATTTAACTAAAAACTGAACTGAAATAATCAAACAAACTGAAAAACAACAACAAAAAAAATTAAACTATTGAAACCCTGTTGAGGACCATTTACTCCACCTGCTGATTCACAGCTGGTCCCAGTAACAAATTAGCCTGATGTGCATGTTTTTGGAAAATGGAAAAAAAAACAAAAACTGAGCAGCCCAAGCAAGTCCATGCAGATACAGACGCTGTTTCTTCTTAACAGTCAAATAAAGCTTGTATTCTTTGATGATTGATTGTCCACGTCTGCCTCGCTGACGGATCATTTGTGCTCACAGAGCAGGATTTTTCATTTCACCATCAATGCGATGCAGGACAGCATCAGGCAATGAGAGGAAAATAATGGCTATGTCAGAGTGACATTAAATGTTAAACTTCGAAGCAAAGCCTTAAATAGGATGGTAAATAGCAGACTGTACACCTCTGAAGGCTTCTCTTCACACCATTATTCTTCATCGTCGTTACAGCTGAAGATTAATTTCCCACGAGAGCTGCATGTCAGCCAGGTGAAATTATTAATCATGTACAACAGTGTGTGTTATAGATCAATGAAAAATTAAAGTCTGTTACATAAAATAGAACATCAAGTGCTAATTTGGCATTTAAAACATTGATGTAAATATGGACACCACTCTGAGTAAGAACTGGTAATGAATATAACAGCTGCATCACATCAAAGTTCACATTTGAAAACTCAATTTCCTGCTCGACAGCCACATTTAAGCTGCACTGGTCGAGCTGTTTGCACTCGTCTCACCAACCATCCAAGACTCTTCCAGAGTTGATTTTTTTTTGTCTCATTGCAATTTAAATACAAGGCTTTGTAAATGGAAGTTTGTTTAAAACTTAGTCCAGCATTTGACATATTAAGAAAGAGAAGATGTACAATTATAAGTGTGCAATATTACTTTTGTGGCTGTTGTGTGTATGAAATGTGGGAATATTACAAATAACAAAGGAAAATTTGGATAATTAAATTCAGTAAAAGAAGGGAATTCTTCTTTTTGAAACATGTTTTCAGCCCCCTTCATATAGCAGCGGAGCAGGACTTTGTCCCTGTCTCTCATATTGATGGAAATGATCTTGCAAAATTTCGATTCAATGAAAAAGTTGACGTGCTTTCTTAATTAGGATTTATTTTAGAAACAATTTCATTACATTAAAATTAATATGAAACAAATGTACAGGTTCAGCATTCATGTACAAGGCCAAAAGAGATGACACGAGCAGTGACACTGGCCATGTTCCTGTCTTTTTATGCCACCGTAACACCTCCAACACCACGTTGACATTGCAGTGAAAGCAGCAGCGTTTTGAAGTCAGGGAACATTTTCTCTCAGGGGCAGCGAGCAGGAGTAGACAAGAATGTGGAGGAGGTACAAAACTTTCCTTATTCTGCTTTCACTCACTTCTCCCTGAAGAACTCCTGCAGCACACACTCTTTCTGCATCAAGGGACCAAAGGTACCCATGCACCTCCCTGTGTCCCACAGCTGTCAGACATGCTCCAAGGATGTGGACCTGGATACTGGAATTGGTGATGAAGTGTTCATGCAAGGCAAGACAATAACTAATTAATAACACACAGGGAATGGGGATCTTCCACAGGTGGTCTACAAGTAGATATTGACAGTGTTTCTGTGAATTAGGGCTAGCCAAGTTGTATCGTGCCATGCCCATGACTCCCCAATCCTGATTACCTTGCTGGCCTGCGTTTACTTGGACTGTAATAAATTTAACTGAACAGGACTAAACTTCACTAAAGCAGACTGAATTGAGGACATATACACAGTTAGTGGTGATAATTGAACATAGCCTTTGTTTCTGAACTAATAACAATCTTTGACTACTTTGGTTTTTCTTTTAAAACATTTTAAATGCCCAAAGACAGCAAGCCTGCAGCTATAATAATGCAAACTGCAGCAGCTGATTGATTTTATCTTGGCAATAATTGGACTTCTGACTATGAATGTCACCGTGGTGGATGGATAGAGAACGACTCCATCCAGACTGTGCCTGACAGAGCTGGCAGGAGACTGTCGGTTTATTGGAATAAGGGTTTCTTTTTCTGTTGTTACACAGCTGCTCCCTGAACAACCTCTCTTTCAGATTTTACACTCACAAGAGCATGCAAGCCAAATGAACTGTCTCCTCTTTTCTATTCCGTCTAACAAGATCCTACAAAGCTCCTTCTCAAAGAAGATGTTACAACTTTTTCCATTAAACCACACCTGGATGGACTGAGAGATAGTCAATGTCTGTGTGCACACATGCCTGTTTGTATAGTGTTGAGAAAGGCATGAATGTGTGTGGCGGGACACGAAAGAGCAGTAAAAATGCGTCTGTGCTTTATATGATGTAACCAGCGCTTCTGCCAGCTTTTTACAGATCATTACGTTTCACAAAAGAGACACTCCTTTTCAGCTTGATTGTAGGTGAAGAGAAGTCACTCGCCTTCAGGGAGTTGGAGATCCAGTAAATAAAAAAAACAAAAAAAAACAACTCCAAATTTGTTATATTGTTAATGTAATGACCTTCCAATATCAAACAGACACAGTTCCTGTAGAATTTTCTGTGGGTGGATGTGTGAAGTGTTTACTTGGGTGTCTTGCTACCTGAGCCAAAAATAAAAGCTACTTCACTCGGCAAAATCTCCACCCGAAAAGAATTTATTAATAGTATCTGTTTAGAAGTAGTTCATTTATTTCATTTGCTGTAAAACATCTGTCAAGACCCTGAAAAAAGTCCTCGCTATTTACAAGCTGGAAATTCATAATGAAGTAACAGAAATGCTACATCCACACAAAGCAATAACCAGGTGGTAACTGCACAAAGCTATAAAAACTGGATAATAAAACACACTTTGCATTGACAAAAAGCACACTAATATATCCATCATCACTAGTGAAACATCAACGCTTTGGACTTGTGAACAGCAGTATATTCCATGAGGTGTTGTATTATGCAACAGAACAATCACCCCAAGTTTGTCAATAAATGTACAACTGAATAACTGAAAAAGACAATGGCTCAATGTCTAGACCACAAATTAAATTCTGTTGTGACAGTATAAGGAAGGGAACGAACTGAAGCAACGCTGTCAAGAAAGGCGGACCAAACTGTCTCTGAAACAGTGTGAGGGACATCATACAGAAAACATTGAGTCATTGCTGCTAAAGGGGATTGGAAAAGGTAAAAGGCAAATCATGGTGTGTGTGCTTAGATTTTCACCAACGGCTGATCATTACAGGAGGATTTTTTTTTTGTTTGTTTTATTGGTTAAAATTGTATTTACTTCAGATGATAAATAAATAAGCATTCTCAGATTAGTGTGAAAAACATCTGTCATCTATGGAGGCTAGGGCAGCTAGGGAAAAAAAAAAAAAAAACCCAACACATTCAATTATTTTACTCAGGCTGAGGAGAACGATGCATCGCTCTTCCTGCCAATCAATCAGACTTTCTTCTCGCTCGCTAAGTTATGTGCACCAGGCTCATTCATATTCAGTGCATGTGACTGATACTGCAGGCAAGAAGGTGGTTACGCAGCTGCCATTAGTTGTTTGTGACATAGAGAACAAACTCAATGACCCAGAACACACTGAAAACTGGTGTGGGTTGAAAACAGAAGATATAATGGAGATGGCTGCAGCCAAATAAAAATGAAGTAAGAAATACAGGTAAAAGAGTTTCTATTCTTTTTAATCCTCGTGCTGCACAATGACCTATGACCAAGGACCTGGGTTAGCCCAACCTATGATATTAATTAATACTCATTAATATTACATTGATTATAATCAAAATGTACAAACATCCTAATTTCAAATGTTGCTACTGACACAGCATCCAAAATAAGTGCTGCCAGAGCTTAAATGAGGAGCTCAACTATCGGCCCAGCTGGTGCTTGGCCTGAGTTATAAGCCGGGCGACTGCTGGTCGCAAGAGACTTTCACTACTTCTCGTTTCAACTCTGCAGTGCTCATTTCAGATTTTGTCCATTTTGTCTTTACTTACTGGTGCAGATGCTCAGTTTGGAAGGGCCATGAAATGAGCCAAATACATTTTAACATGGCTTTTGGAACCATTCCCCTGTAGTCATTTGGAGAACTGACACTAAACCTACTTCCTGATTGGCATCAATATAGGAAGGTTAGCGTAGCGCCTTGGTGAGACTTCAGAATATAAAGAGGGAGCAATTTTGTGGTTTTGTATGGAGAGTCTATTTAAACACATGGTGACTTTTAAATTTCTCTACCCTAAAGCATACCTTGGTTTATTGTGTTTTAAACCCTTTTTGGGTTTAAAACACAATAAACCAAGGAAGAGTTATTTACAAATTGACCATCATGTCATATTGAAGAAACCACAAACCCATTAGGAAAAAGTTTACTGAGGCCGCAAATGGAGAGATAATTCCAATAATTGTCTCATCGGCATTACAATCAGATGTCATTTTAGGAGCACAGCAGATTCCCCCTGGTGGTCATTTGATAGAATGCACTTCCGCAGTGGCAAATTATGCTCTTTTCAAGCAGTGGGAAACAAAAATTAAACATGTATACATAAAACAAATATATAGAGTTGCATGTATATTCTGGAGCAATAAATTCAAATGTTAACTCAGTCATTTCCAAAATATCACTGTCGTCACTGTCCTGTTACTGCACACCTGGTATGTAATAATCAATTAGCCAGTCTTTTTTTTTCCTCTTCTTCCACAAAATAAACAGATAGCATATCATCACAATCATAATCAGTGTCAGTATATTTTTTGTCTTTATTTCCCAGCATCAGCTCATGCCAAACCACGTTCCTTGGCACACTGCTGGTCCCCAGTGATGGTAAAATCCAGGTGTTTGATGTTTGGAAACTTCACAAACCCAAAACTGTGTAATGCTAGTAAAATTTAATTCTTCTTGGATTTTAATGTTCACTTCCCATTGGTTTAAGATTATGAAGTTAGTTAAATGTTTTATATTTGTACTGGAAATTGAAAATATACTTCTTTTTTTTAAATTTATGCAAATATATTGAATCAAAATTAATACCACAGATTTATTGTCGTACACCTCTTTGCAAAGCACAATTCATTACTTCTATTCAATCTCGTGACATTGTTGTTTCATAGTGCAGTCCATTTTCTAATCAGTTGTCCAGCGAGAACTTTAACAGGATAAACTTGTGTTTGGATGCTGTAATCAGAGCTCATGACACTTAAACTCGCTGTTCATACATTTTAATGTCAGAATCAATTCACATCGTTGTTGTTGTTGTTGCCTTCCTCTGCAGCGACAAACTTGATCTCAGCATTGGCTGTCCTTGAAGCCATGCTGCTGTCTCTGACCTTGTGCCTGAACAGGAAGGGGAAAGTTTTCCTGAAGGACTTTTGAAAACTGGCTCCCATGAAGCCATAAACTATGGGGTTAACAGAAGAGTTAGCATAGGACATGCAGTTGGCCCATGTCTTGATCTTGTATGTTGTGTAGTTTGGCCGGTAGTTTGGATAGAAAGATTGGAAAAGGACAAAAATCTGGATAGGGCCCCAGCAGATGGCGAAGAGGAGGACTATCACTACCACCATCTTGGAGACTTTGCTCCTGATGCTGATTGTTCTCTCAGACAGGAGGTTGACCTGAGGAAGAAACCAGAGGAGATGAACTCACAAATTTGGGTTTTTTCCTTATTCACACAGATTTGAACAATGGCCTGTTTTTTCATGCAGTGTGTACTCAGGAATTAGTGAATTTAATGGCTAACATAATGAACCATAATAAATACGAGATAAATGAGTTTATTAGAGTCAGCTTCAAGCGCTTGTCACAGCTGAGACACCTGAAGCCTTTTGTCTTTACATTTTAGAATAGAAAAAAGGAGTGGATACCGAGAAAAAAAAATCCTCAACAGGAATATTTGGTTTGAAAGAGAAATGCATTGAGTTCAGTGGATTTATCCATGTAGTAGAATGTGTTCGATAGGAGAGCCCATTTCTGTCAGACCAAGAAAACTGAGACAGCTATCTCTGGATCTTTGCATCTAACTTCTCCACGTGAACCAGTCTCAACAGTTTCTTCAGAGACATAACTACACACACTGGATTGATGGGATACAAAGGGAGCTACAGCTTTGCTGCAAGGCTCCTCCTGTCATGATGTGAACCACTCAGTGCTGATTTCTTCAAACAGTTAAAAGCATAATTCCTGATGGAGAGAACCACAATGAATAATTAACTCTGGACTCATTATTAATCACTGTTGCCAAGTAAGGGCTGGCTTTGCCTACAAAATCATCTATTTCATTCTAGCGTAAATGATTGATTGAAAAAGTTTTCTCGTCGAGGAACTCAATCAAGTCATCTCCCAAACTTTTTTTACTATATTCTGCAAACAAATAAATTATGTAGATGCCAGTGTTTACCTAGTATTGTAAAACCTAACATTAAATAAGGAAGATGTCAGCTAATTAGCATGTAAGCTAACTCAGCTAACTAACCTGCATAGTAGCTACTGATATATTAATAGTTATTATAATAATGCTAGCTAGCTATTATTAATGCTAAAGTCCTCCCTCTACCACTACAAATTTACTATTACAACTACTGATATTACTAAACTGCTCGTCTTGTTATTACAACTGCTCTTACGACTAATTGCTATTACTACTACTACTGCTGCTACTATTACTACTACTATGACTATTATTACTACTACTGCTGCTAGTATTAATATTGCTACTACTGCTACTAATATATTAATAGTTGATCATTCCGAGTTTATTATGTTTAATTTGTACGTTTCTTTGCAGTTGCTGGACACAAATATGGTATACTTGTGTTAACAGTTATACTTTTTTGATTTAAGGTTTTGTTTCAATAAAAAAAACAAAAAAAACAACAACAAAAAAAAACAACACAAAACTGTGAAGCAGATATTAAAAACAAAAAACAAATATAAACACCACTTACTGATGCTGCAACTGTTATATTAGAAACAAATGAAATATTTCATCATTTTATGCTTAAGTTCTATTATCTCGGTCGTGTTGCATGTTCATCTGTATGTGTTTTCTTTACTCTTTAAGTATTTATAATACTGAAAATACGAAGCATACGTTTTGAGTGTGGTATAAATGAACAGAGATGTTAAAAGCCCCTGCAGATACGGACTCATATTTTCTGTCTTTAAGCTTTTAAATTTCTCACTTGGCTTCATTCATCTGAAACAGTTCAATAGCCGCTCAAAATGAAATTGCTTTTAACGTTTTTCAAAGACAAAGGCTGCCACTACAGAGAGAGAAGATCTTTGAACTTTTAATTGGTTTTTAATTGACTAATTTTTACTTGGCTTTTAAGTTTAAGCAGTGTCACCGTTGGCAGCAGAGGCAATCACAGATAAGCACAAAACAAAACAAATCATGTCCACACCTGATAGTTGTTGTCCACAGGCTCCACAGTGGGCTGGCCAACCCTCTTCACCATCAGAGTGTAGCAGAAGGAGATTGTGAGTACAGGCAGCAGGTAGGCAGCAATAAACTGGTAGAGGATGAAAGCCTTCTCATGCATCTTTGAGGGAAATCTCTCCATGCAATATTGCCTTGGTCCATACCAGTAACCCTCTTCTATACGTTGGTACATCAGAATTGGAGTGGACAGGATGAAGGAGCCTGGGCAGGACAATGAGTATGTTAGCTGACATCACAGGCTCTAACAGAGGATGTTTTAGCCTTCATCTTTGGGATTACTAATTATTACGCATCATACCAATCCAAATGCATATGCTGACAATCATGGCCACTTTTGGGGTGCGGTGGCGGAGAGATTTAAGAGGGTAGACGGTCACATAACAACGGTCCCCGCTCATTGCTGTCAGGGTGATACACGTAGCTTGTACCGTCACCTAAAGTAGAGAGACGGGAAAACGTACATTATACTTTATGTACAAAAACAACACTATGGTAGAAGGAGGTGAAGTATGAGTCCATCCTTGTCCTTCACAATGTTCTACTCCTTTGGAAGAGGAAACAATAGTAAGTAAGTAAGTAAGTAACTTTATTTGTATAGCGCTTTTCACAGACAGGTGTCATAAAGTGCTCAACATTATAAACCTACCACAATACATGTGTTTTCATTGTTTAGTGGCACGGTATTATTTTTTTCAGATAACACTTGAGGACATACTTTCAGGTAAACATCAAATGTTCATCCTCCACTGGCATGCAACAAAAATGTAAAATACAAAAATAAATAAAACAAGGTAAGAGGTGTCAAGCAATTACAAGTTTACATGACAATTAATTAATCACATTGTTTGATGACTGACTGCTGACAAAGACATGATAAATTTTGACAGTTATATTCCCAGATAAAAGTTATTATATTTGGCATATTATGCTATAATGTTTTTAATGACCAAAAAAATCATAATCATTTTTTTATGAAAATATGAGCCATATAAAAGTAATATTATCTAACCTGGCCAGCCACATCCACTCATTTTGTAAAAACGTACTCCCTCCCATTTACAGCCATTTACAGTTACAAAAAAGTACAATCTCAAGAGGACTCACACAGGAATGTCCAAAAGCCACTATTCAAAGCAACTAAGAAGGTTGCCATTGATATATAGAAATACGTTGAAACAGCTGCAGAACGATATCAAGTCACCAGAACCCCAACAAGTAACAGCACTTCCTCTCTAAGGAAAATGTTTTGTTTTTTTTCAACTGGATGTTTCCTCTAGCTGGATGTAGGATTACAATCTATTAACTCACTCTGCTGGAACTTATAGAGAAAATGAGTCTGTACCAAAACCCAATTGTTGCTGTAGTGTTTCTGTTGCTGGCATTGATGGAGAGGGTGAGAGACGCCAACAAGCTGTGAGTGAGTGAGTCACATCTGAATCAGGGCATAAATTATCATGCTGAGGCTTGTAACTGTTAATCTCAACCGCTGTTTCATATTCCAGACTTCTGTAGTACATTATTTTCTTCACATCAATAATTTTTGGATTTCTCTGAAT
This sequence comes from Arrhamphus sclerolepis, assembly GCA_037176975.1. Taxonomy (NCBI): domain Eukaryota; kingdom Metazoa; phylum Chordata; class Actinopteri; order Beloniformes; family Hemiramphidae; genus Arrhamphus; species Arrhamphus sclerolepis. The sequence goes on from JBAMYA010000009.1 coordinate 14,818,551, forward strand.
CAGGTTTTTTGACCCATCATAAGGTAAAGCCATGCAATGTTAAAAAAACTAAATCCAAAACTAAAAAAACAACTTACATTTCAGAACTCTGTTATTATATTCTTGACAATGTCATTTTAAGAAAACTGAACAAATATTTGTAAGTTTGAGGGAAAGTCTGCTATCCTAAAAGGACATGGCTATAGATGTGCAATGACTTTTTTTTTTTACTTGTCTTGCTGCTTTAAAGCAATACAACAAAACTTGAAACCCTCCCAAAAAAGTTTCTAAAATTATTTTAGCAGCAGTTCGACTTATAACAAGACGGCTTAATGTGACAGCATTAAAATATTTTAGGACTGCGTAAGATGGAAGCTCGCCTAACTGTAGGTCGTGCTGCCAGAGTTGCCAGATGCCCGCATAGAAACCGTCTGAAACATCAAGCCGCTTCTCCACATCTTTCCCGTTTTTATCATTGATGTGTCTCAAACTATAACTGTGGAAACGTGAAATGCATCCGCAACTAAAACAGACAAGCAAGTAATACATAGTAAACACAGTAACCATGGTCAACGTGTTTACTAGGTGGAGTTGGCCAGATGCTAACTATCAGATTACGCTATCTAACACACGTGATCACTAGGAACGTCATGTCATTGGTCGGAGGCAGTAAAGAGAGTGAGAGAGCATGATCAGCAAGATCCCGTACATTAGTCAGCATTGGACCAGCATAAACTCAATGGCGTGTGCTGAGAGAAACAGAGCTGCCAGTCGGATAGCGTCCTAGCCTTGCTGCTATTGGATTAGTAAGCCTTTTTTTTTTGTTGTGCATTTGAATTTGATTGATACCACTAAACATCTTTATTTGCTCAGTGGTTCATAGTTTATTTTGTAATAGAAGCCAAGAAGTCAAGGTAACAGGCAATTGCACTTCTTAACCAGAGAGGGTACTAAAGAGCACAAACTTATGTGGTGTTGCTTTAAGACTTTAATGCCCAACTCTCCTGTATACTGGAGCATTCCAGAATCAAATGAGTGAGTCCTGTCTGACAATTAAAGCTTGAACAAAACTGGGTCATGCAGCAAAAATAATAATCCCATGAAGACCAGTAAACGTGTAGCAGAATGGCTGAAAAGGAAAATGGCCCAAACTCCAGATTACAAATGCCTCAAAGAATCAAAGCAGAGAGTCAAATTTCTTCCAGTTATTGCTGCTAAATCTTGTTCTTGATGCTACTAAACCATGAGGTGTAATATCATTATGATGTCATGTTTTAGTGAGCAGTGGACCCAAATGCAGGAGATCAGGAAGCAGCAAGTTGTCAACAGAAGATGTTCTTTAGTGATGGCTGTCTGATACCCAATGCTTCAGACTCACAGCTGCATTTTCCATGAACCACTGCTTGGAAGCTTGCTTTGGTGCGGAAA
>JBAMYA010000009.1:14820057-14830950 GCA_037176975.1 Arrhamphus sclerolepis
TTTATAAGTATATATATATGTATATACATATATATATATTTATATGTATATATGTGTTTTGAGATAAAAAAGAACCCATCCAGACCTACAGTGCAAATGCAGACCAAGTACCTATACTCCACTCTACAACTGGAAAACAGCTGGATTTTTTTTTCCTTGGATCTTGAGGACATTTCATCTCTCCTTTTTTTTCTCTTTTTTGTGTCTGCATATATGCTGTGGTTTAGTGTCAGGATTGACAAAAAAAGCTTTTAACTTTTATATGCAATTTCATCTTGCAGCGATTTCCTAGTGCACAGGTGAGAGTGTACTTTAGCCCTCTTGACAGTCTCATCTAACAAACTTTATTTGAACATGATTCTGTCAGAGGACTAAAGACATTTCATCTCTCATCTGAAAGTCATTTCTGAGCTGTGGAAGTCCTGCTGCCTTTTGTTGAAGCTTTTTAGGAGAATCTTTATTAACCTTTATTTTCTTTTGAGTCTCAAAAATTAAGAACATCTGGACTTAATAAATGTGCACCTGTCATACTTACGGTTATTTGAAAGAGATTAAATTTACACTTAAAAGTAAAGATTCCTTCACCTCATGCTCAAACATTTAATGAATTTAAGCTCAACTCTGGACTTTTGAAACTTGTGACCAAAACCATATTATTTAATATTCTACCAGTTTGCGTTTGACCCTCTGGCCCTGAGCATGCTGGGGCTCAGTGTGAATTCAAATTACAAATGTAGCTGTAGCAGAGGAAGACAAACAGCCCCCAGGGGAGCTCTTCATTTAACACTGTAAAGTTATAAAACCACAGGGAGCTTATGAACGCTGGTCTTCCAACAACTCTTGTTTTTCGACTTTTTGGATATAGATATGATATCTATGTCGCTGGTTTTGTTTTTGTGCTTTACGGTGTGTAATAAGGTGTGAAGCTTTGTTTTGAGTTGTCCCTTCAAATTAAAAGCCCCCACTTCAGTCACAGACCGTCTCTCCTTCCAGCATATGCTTGGCCCCAGTTCCATAAATTATGTACCCTCACAAATTACCAATCTGGCTGTCCATCTGGTGACCAATTAAAATTTTAAAATACAGATGTTCTGCATGCTTTACTTGGCACATCTTTTAAATGGTGTTTTTGATATGTGTGAGTTTGTATGTGTAACGTCTAAAAGACAGTTCATCACATTCATGTCATAGAACCAGAGTGCCAATTCAATACAAGAGTTCCTTTAGAGCCAGCTAACATTAAACAAAAAGACACAAAACTTGGGATACACTGCAACTAAATGGCTATATATGTTTGAACATTCTCATCACTGAATCTGTTCGTTAAAAAAATACCAATATATCTATTTGTACTTGAATGCACTCTGTCAGGGAATTAAGGCTTTGACTGTCGATGACAACTCTGGTTTAACCTGCTGCAGTTCCTCTTCTGCAACCATCTTATTTGTTTGATTTGTTTAAGTCAGCCCAGAGACGCTCTACAAGGACAGACTAATCTGATTTGCTCCCCAAGACTTTTTGGCATAGTTAATGAGCTCCAACGGAGGGTAGCTAGATGAACCTGCTGAGCAAGTTCACATTTGCCAGCAGTTCACCTAGATTTCTAGGTTTGACTACAATGCAAAGCTGCTTTTGAAATCAGTGAGATTGAAATGGAAATTTTAGAGCTGCATGTCGAAATGTGAACAGAGGAATATTCTCATTCATAAATTAGGATATATCACTGATACAAGCCACAATGGGGGTATCTTATTTGCTTATTTGGACATCAAAGTGAAGTAGTTATTGTTTCCACTTCAAAGTGCTAAGGATTTTCTTTTAAACAGATGGTGTTTGATTTCAGGGAGAATCTTAACAAAAGCAGCTTTTGTTAAATTGCAATTTGATGACATCAGATGACATTTTGCCAATTAAAATCTATTGCCAGAAGATTTTGCACAGTGTCCAGACACTTTTCATTTGATTTCCAGCAGGATAAATGTTTTCTTTTTTTCACTTCAAAATGTCAGTTTCAGTTTCATATGAAGGGCCATTTAAGTACATTGAGAAAGCATTGTCCACCTTTTGCTATGTCCTCTTCCAGCTACTGGCAAAAGCCAGCCAAACATTCAAAGCTTTCCGTGCGTTTCATTATTCTGACAACGAGATCATATAAAATCCTCTCAGTTTACGTCAGTTGATGAAAGCAGGCAGGTGTATACATGCATTATGTTGGATCTGGTTTGCATGTGTTAGAACAATGGTAACACGCAACTGTACCTAAAGTTCACTAAAGTTATCCAGAATTTGTATTTTTCTGAGACTGTGCATCTCGGATATTAGAGTTAGCATTTACTGATCAATATGTAGCAACAAGAAATTCAGCAAGAAGTAAAGTCAAGCCTGTCTTCAGGAAAGGCAAGCATCAGTGTAATAGGAAAGGAGCTGGACACGACTCATTTAACTTGTCAAGATTACAAAGTGAAAGTATTTAAAATAGTTGTTTTGATGTAGCTCAATTATCACATGTGCTAACATTAATTGCTATTTTGCTGCAAACTGCCTCAAATGCATGTGCATGCTTAGGTATTTTAATTTCATAAAAATGTCAATTTAGTACACCAGCCATGCAATCATTACATGGTTTGGTTGTCCCTTTTAGATTAACATGGAGTCGTATATGTATTTAGCACCATCGTTGCTATGAATGGATAGGCTAAAGCTGCTTCATTTTATGCATAAAAAAATATTTGCTCTCCACCTTTTTAACTTTTTTAAAAGTAAACCTTCACTCTGCTTCCATTACAAAGAGTGGACTCAAATAATTACTGATTTTTTTCCCTCATTTGTACTGAATAGGGAGATGTTTTTGAATTGAGAATCAGTCTTGAAAGGAATCATGACCTCAGAGTGAAATGTAATAAAATCAAATCATGTGACACGACTGGATTTACTTCTACTTAAAACTCAGTGAATGTCAGGAATGTTTTTGCTGTTAATATGGATATACATCATGAGTGGTTTTCAATACTGGAAATGTCATCTTGCCAGTAGCAGCTCTTGAATCTAACATGCCTGCTGTAGTTACAACCTTTTTGCAGTATCAGTTAAAGATAATCCACCACAACAGTAAGTTAACTCAATTGTTAACCTCAGTGACCAATGCTGTACTTTCTGCAGCCTCACACAGAGATAAGTGAGCCCACTTACCAGTTTGGTAAGCAGGTACCAACTTAAACATTTATCACATTGGGCCACACGCCCCGGTTTCAGTTTCGAGGAGACTATGAGGCGCGGAGTTGAGTGTTGTGTTTGTGATTGTTCTCACTCTTAAGTTATTATTTTTGGATTTCAAATCAGGTCTCTTTGAGTAAAAGCGCAACTTGTTCATCTATCCATGTCCTTTCATTTAGACTCCATACTTTCATATATTGTGTTTACCCACTTTATGTCCTCATTGTCTCTTTGGCTGCCTTTTATAGCAGTGATGATGATGAAGATGATGACAGGACATCTGTACTGTCCAATCTGCTTATTTAGAGGCAGCGAAGACTTTAATGGAGAATGAAACTAGCAGTTATTTCTGTGGCAATCCTCTATGGGCTCCTTGGCAGACATGATATGAAGGGGGGGCTGTTATGAAATTTATTGCTGTTGTTAAAAAGGGAGTTACTGGGATCCTTGAATAAACTGGTTACATAAAGGGTTTATTTCTCTCTGTGGCTACGGCCACGGCTGCATCTCCTCTTCTCGTTCTTCATCCTGGTCTTTAAGTCGTAAAGATTCATTGCTGGCCTTGTTTTTCCTTCTTAATTTACATTTGCATATTAAGGTAAATGTGACCACTCTGCCGTGCCCGAGAGAACAAGCAAAATGTTGGAGAACCAAGACTCAGATAGAAGCTCAAAGTTAGATTTACTGTTGACCTTTTACAAAGAAGGAAGAAAAAAAAGGAAAGAAATCGTTTTGTTACCTTGAGAAAGATCGGTCGAGCAAAATGCTAGTAATAAAGAGACTGAGGTGCAGATGGATTTAGAACCCATGGGCTTCGTTTTCATGCCCCACATGAGAGAGAAAACACTGATGTATTCTGTCTGTGCTGATCTCTGATAAGCCCTGTGCAGCTGAGAGAAAACAGACTCTCAATCCTGCCTGTGGATTTCCTTCTTTTGTTACCCTGCTATTCTTTACTCTTAAACATTTCAATACCTGTGTGACAGCGCAGAAACAGAAAGTGGGGCAATGAAAACGTTCTGCTGTCAGCATGCGTCTGCTTGAGTTCGCCCCTGATATGCCACATCCCAGCCTGTTTAGTCAGAGAAGAGCTGCATGCTTTGGAAATTAATCCACACAATTGTTACGGTGTGACTGACATGCGGCGCCAGGGTCCCTCGGTGAGCAGAGATCCACCTCATCAACCAGCAGATTGCACTCGGATTCACGTGCGCATTTCTCACACACGCCTTCTCAGAGACCAGTCCCGGCAGTTTTGACTTTGCGGACAAAGGACACATCACTCCAGTCTGCCAACAAGTGTTCAAATTAAAAAAAAGAAAAAAAACAATCAAAAAGCCCCATAATGCACTAGAACATACACATCCCAGGTGGCTGCGTAGTTGATGTAAAAAATCTTTCTAGAACCTTAAGAGTTTACTGAAAATTATTTACAGTGTTTCCAAAATCAAACATTTTTCAATGCTAAATTTGCTAATACGCTGTAGAGTGAATGTAATCCATTCCAGGCCAGCAATCTTAGCTGCTCCGTCTAAATATTCACTGTCTAAGGTCTATGTTTTACGTAAACCAGAAAGACGTTACCTCATTTTACTTAAGTTTTATATACCAAAATTCCTATCATCATTGCAGTTTTCAAGAATATCACATGTTGCCTTTTTTCATAATATGGTACAGTCCTAACTTTTAATTGCTGGTCAGACGCTGTCTTGGTCATCAGGAGTTCATGATGGCCATTTTAATTATTAATAAAAGCCTCATCACAGTTTGTGAATCTTATCTTCCTTTCTGGGTAACGTACACTTTTCAGGACTTTTATGTTGGACTGGACACGAAGAATCTTATTTTACTGACATTGATCTTTACCTTTACATTTGTTCTGACTTGAACATGTTTATGAGCATTTCTAACATTTCTCTGTCACCCTGATGGTGCAGACACATCTCCTTATTGAGTTTTAGCCGCTATTTCTTTAAGATCAACATCCACGGCACTTAGAAATGCAAAGCACATTTCAAAACTGCCCATATAATTACAAAATCGCATCGCAAAGCCCAAAGGACTTAAGGTAAAGATGGTCACACTGGATAATGTCTAGACATGACAAATATTCTGTGAAAATCTAGTGTTTGTCAGGTAAGATGGATTTTCCCAGAGAGTAGGCACTTGTAATGTTAACCACTTCAGAAAATCACATCTGACATGTGCATTAGATTTCTATTTTCCAAGTACTGGTATTAACTCTCTGCTTCTCTGTTTCTTTCAGATAATTTTCATCAGAAAATCTGATGTCACTCTGGGCTTTTTATCTCCATCTTTGCTCTCATTGATTGGAAAAGCTATAAACCTCCCGTGTTACCTATGGGAACACACTAAGTGCCCCTCTTTCCCTCCTGTGCTCATGTGTTCACTGCATTGTATATCCCCACTTGTCGTCTCATGCTATCATAAATGGTTTTTAAACCACTTGACTGGAAAATTGACTTGGCATGTCAATTTGGCTGGACTGCCCGATTCAAGGCTTGTGGTTTGTTTGCATCTGTAGGTGCTTTTTTTTTCTGCTACGCGCTCCTTCGTCTGCCGAGAGGGAAATTCTAAATTTATTTTGTTGCTATCCAACCAGGCGTTTTGAATAAGAACAAGGTCAGTGAGGGCTGAAAGTGCCAGTGAAAGATCGATGATGTTTGGTTCGATTTTATGCAGCATAATACGAGAAAGTCACTGTACTGAGTCAGAATGCAAAGCTATAATTAATGGCATTTCACCTGCACTGGTTTAAGCAAGAAGTCAAAGCATTAACATCATGTAATAATATAGCCCTCCTTTTAGTAAAAGATTAGATGCACTCATAATTAAAGTATAATTACATTTGATTTGGCCATTTCTTAACTTTTTCTTTCTTCTCTCTCTCTTTTGGTTTTTTGCAGGTGCCTGAGAATTTCTTTTAAGGTGCCATACGTTCTGCCCAATGGAAACGTCACCTGCTCCTTTACTCCACACGCATGAATGTTTGTGCCATCGCAACAGTCACCTCATAATAAGAAGTCGTCGGTGCTAGCATTCGGTCTGCATGGACTCTCTCTTTAAGATGGACGACCCCAAGGCTTCAGCCACAACCTGACACATATGATCACATGTCCAGTGGATTTTCTCATAAAGACAAAATGCTTCAGATGTAATTGATTTGTTCATATTCATCATCGGTGAGGATTTTTTGTGTGAATTTCTGGATGAAGGACTCCAGCATAAAAGGCCCAGTGAAGTATGTAGTTCCATTATCATGCAGAAAACTTGGGGTCACACCACAAACAAGTCGACTACGTGGAATTCAGGAACAACAGGTGAAGGTGATGGTGTAGCCTCCTCCTCCTGCCTCCCCTAACTCCCTGACTCCATGACCCCTGTTAAAGTCAGATATTTAAGCATCAGTAAACCACCTGTCCTCATCAGAGATCTAACTGTAGCTGACATCACCTGCACAGCCATGACTAGGAGCGCATGCCCATAGCCACGTCACGCCGGCTTTGTCGTGGCGGGCCGTCGCAGGACGGTAACCTCCGTCTGCCATGACGCGGCTGATGTTGGGCGGGACTCTGGAGCGCATCTGCAAAGGTGTCCTGTTGCTTTGCGTGCTCCACTTCCTCATCATGATGATCCTGTACTTTGACGTCTACTCGCAGCGCTTTGACCTCTTCAGTCGCTTCAACAATGGCCGCAACGGATCCAGGAATAATGCTAGTGGAGCAGGAAGTGGACATCATTATTATTACTACAACCTGTCAAGGCCCAATGCAACATTAGCCAGCTACCTGGCCACAGGGGAACAGCTGGTGCCAAGCATGCAGTCTGAGAATATTCAGACGCCTTCACCCAAACCACTGCCACCATGTCCTGAAAACCCACCCGGCCTTGGTGAGTAAACCCTGCTGTTGACTTTCACCATTCTCAAACTCATTAACAGCAAGCCTTTAGTGTTCCTCCATCTTTCTTTTTTTTTCTTCTCTTTTTGAGTGTTGCATCTGGTTACATTTCTGGTTATCGACATTAACAAGGTTAGTTACTCTAAAATAGGCACCTGCTACAGTTAATGGAATTGTTGCGATGTTTGCTGCTTCTTAAAGAGAGCAAAATGATCTGTGCTCTTCATTCAGAGTTATATGCTCGTCGATGAAGCCTCCTCTCTGGTCCTGGTTTGGTATGTCCCTGCACTGTTGTTGGCAAACTATAACTAGATTACCAGATAGCAGTAGGCTGAAATTACCTTGATTGTCCAACCTTTCTTTGATTGCTAGAAAGATTTTCGAGTACATGTTGCTTCAGTTTCTCGCAGCTCTTGCAATTGAAGTTTCTGAACTGTGCATCTGACTTTGAGGTTAGAGTTTCTTCACCTTGAGAGCTTTTTCCCATCATTCTCGCCTTTTCTGATGAACTTTGGTTTGTTTTTCCAGGCGGCTTGTTGTTCTAGGCCTCAGTGTAAACTCGGGAGGATTTGCACATCATTGATGGCTGTAATGTACAAGGTAGATGGGACCTCAATCAGTGCTCAGAGCTGAAGGTCGTAAGTTTATGTCCTGTAAATAAATGCACCTCCAGGGTTACTCCAATTAGTTGGATCGAGCAAGTGTAGTCATAATTTAGTTTTTCCGAGTCAGCCTGCAACATCAAATGGATTTAATGCCAACAATTTACACAGTGGTATTTCAACCTGATGGACTCAGTGTGGAGCTATTAACTGAGATTCATGCAGTCAGACTTGAGCCCACTTCTACATAAGCAAGAGGAGCAGCACAACTACACACCAGAACATTAGGAGTATTTATTTGGTGTTCTAATTTAGAAGCAGTGATGTTAAACACAGTAAATGAATTTGGATGCTTAAAGCCAATTAAAGGCAGGTAGCAAGTATCTTGTTTATAAATGGTATTTGTTTCAGTTCAAAGTGTAATACTAGGATAAAACATGCAGCTAGGGCTTTCAGATTTAATTTGATTAAGATTGCAACAGTCTGCAACTACATTGCTTCCACAAGACAAAAAAAAAAGTATTTATTTTTGTCATTATAAGGAATTTAAATCAAGACAGAAAAACTGTCTTGACTTCAGAAGTCTGTTAACTTAAAGCCACATAAGAGTTTGCTCTTTAGCACCCCCTCTGGTTGAGATGTGCCTTTGTAAATACTGTTGCTATCAAAGCTGGCCACATTAGCTCATCTCCCAGCTTCTATTTCAAAATAAACTATGAACCAGTGAGCAATCAAAGAACCTTAATAATACAGCCTAATATCAACCAAACTCAAATACACAGGACAAGAAAGGAAAAAAAAAAGTCTCCACATAGTCAGGACTGTGACCATGGTTACCGTGTTGGATTATTATAGGTGAGTTTGAGTTCTGTGCTTACAAATATTGGTAGTTTGCCTGTCTGTTTTAGTTGAGGACGTATTTCATGTTTCCAACATTGTATACATGATAAAATCATGAAATGATAAAAATGGGAAAGATGTGTAGAAGCGGCTTGTCTGATTGTGTGTTCCTCTCCGGGCATCTGGCAACGTTGACTGTGGCAAATGCTGTAAAACTAGATGTACAATTTGATTGGCAGCTGGAAGGTGTGTCGTCCTGAATGGAGCCGCACACCAACTTTTACATCGTCCCAGTAGAGGCGACGGACACCCAGTGCCCAGAGGTGTGATTTGTCTTGTTCCAAGATGAAATACCGCTAAAGTAAGTCCAGTTGCGTTGTGTTGCTTTAAGCTATGTTTATGTGCGCTCACGTAGAGGACACACACAGAGGAATACACATGTATTCAGTTTACTCATTAGTTAAAATGCACAAAATCTAGACAAACACCTTCACCGCATCAGTGACAGGCTTTTCAGGTGTTGAACAGTGGTTCGCACAAATGCACCAAACTCTCTCACAAGTGCACTGGTGTACACTCACAACACACACAAACACACACATGTAATTATCATTGGTGCCCATTCACTTCACGGGTCAAAGGTTGAGAGAGTTATGGTAAGAATTGGACTTATTAAATGATTATGACCTGCTGAATACACACATACACACAGCCTCTATGTCATAAATGCTAAAAGAGATAAATAAAAGAGCTTGTTCATAAGAAAATACAGTCATGTGATATAATTTCTTTCTTTTTTTCTTTAAATCACCCTCTTTAAAGGTTTTATGTATGAAGACTAACACCCTTACAGGGGGTTACAGTAAAAGCACAGTGCTTACAGTTATAGAGAAGATTGAGAACAACACACAAAACAAAATACATCAAGTCATTATTTATTTAAAACACATTGAGCCAAAATGTAAGAACAATAAGGTAATGTGATGTGATCTAAAATGAATTTCGATTGAACATGTTATCTGATGAATATGAATAATAAATAGTTTTGAGAAGGTTTTTCTTTTTTATATGATGCTGTCAGTCTCTCTTTGTTATGAGGTACCCACTCTGCAGCCAAACTGCTGTAAGACAACTGGCCTGGAACTGGGAATACAGACGAGATCATGGTTGATTCAATGAAACCCAGATCCTTTAGCTGCAAAATAAAACCCAAATCAGCACCTTTCTACTAATATGTGTAACAGTTGATATGAGCAGTTTGTACTGACATGGTGTTGTGGCCTCTTTGGTCTGATTGCATTGCTCTTAGTATTGTCACTAATGTTGACATTTGACAAAATGTGCATTTCACGATCTGACCTCGGGGTAAAGTTAAATTTCTTAATGTAGAAGTATGAGTCCACACTGAAGAGTTGGCCTTATTACTCTTACCAGTTAAACAAGCACATTAGCAAAAGTAGGTTTCTTGAGGTCAATGTTGGTGTTTTTCCTGTTTTGCATTCTCAGCTATATGCTCCAGGGTGGCAAACTGGGAAATGTGATCTATTAGAAGTCCTCTCGTTTGCTGATGATTAAATAATCAGGCTGGCAGCACCTGGCTGCTACTTTCCTTTCTTAATACCTATGAAAGGTGTGAGGGTATACGTTTCTATTATTATGTATATTTATTATTATGATTATTACGGCCTGAGTACTGAGGTGGTGCGATGATGCAATTGTTTTTCTTCAGAATATTATTATTATTCTCACAAACACTGCCTTTTTGAGGCACTTCCCATGCACGAAAACTCATGAAATTTTACACACACACCAGAACTCATGGACAGCTCTCAGGAGAAGAGGTTCAACTCTTGGTGTGGCCCAGTGACTCCATAGCGCCCCCTAAAGTCATGTCGTGTTTTGGTCGGCACATAGTTTCAGCTACACACACCAAATTCGGTACGTGTGTGGCTCACCAAGACAAACAACTTTTGTATATTCACGCCCAACAGGAAGTGAGGTAATTGGGCTGATATGCCTTTGGACACATGATCAATTTTAACATATTCCTTTTGAACGGTTCATCAGATTCATTTAATGATCAGTCTGAAATTTTTCAGGTTATTAGATAATGTGACTATGATGACATCTAGACATCCAATATGCCTGTCTGGTATAGCGCCACCAACTGGCCAAGGAAAGAATAGGGTTTTGAATATGTGTGTGCATATATATAAATATATATATATATATATATATATACTGCGATGGACTGGCGACCTGTCCAGGGTGTACCCCTGCCTTTCGCCCGTAGTGAGCTGGGATAGGCTCCAGCAGAC
>JBAMYA010000009.1:14831050-14844122 GCA_037176975.1 Arrhamphus sclerolepis
GGGACCCTCCTGCTGAAGACCAGCTGGGTAAGAAGGAGATGAGGAGAATTAGGACAGAGGGAAGGAAGAACAGAGGAAGCGTGAAGTGCTAAGCTGCGTGAACCCATCTGAGAGAGCCACAAGTGTGGTACAATATATGGATTCAAATATATATACAATATGTTGTACAGGAATATATGATATAAAATATAAACATTGTTGTGAATTCCTTGCTGTAAGGAGTACACGTCACAGCAAGCTGCTTTATGTAGAGACTGATGGACCACTTTGAGCATGCGCAGTGTGTTCGAAAATTTTCTGTATAGTTATTCAATTGAGTTATCCTTCGGCTGCTTGTCAGAGCTCTCCTTTATCCTTTTCACAACAGTGTGCGTCGGTGATGATGTAAGTGACGGGACAATGTTGTTTATTTAGTTTATACGAGCACTGTTACTATTACCAGGGTAATAAGCTCAGTTTGCCTGTTAGCTTATCATTTAGCATGTCTCACTGCTCCCCATGAAACATGGACGGCCCGCTTGATACGTAACTCAGTTATTCATCATACATTTTATTTCTTTGTGTGACTGTTTATTTAACGGTAGTTGTCGTCATTGGGGCTGTTATCATATTGATGGGCCTCTGAACCATCCTGTGTTCACCAGGTCAGAAGACTTCAGGCTGGAAGGGATGGAAGCCCGTATGAAAGACAAAACTAGGTAGATGAACCAGCTGCAATCATCCATCCATCCATCCATCCATTATCTACACCCGCTATGTCCTGTTCAGGGTCACCGGGGTCTACTGGAGCCCATCCCAGCTCACTTCGGGCGAAAGGCAGGGGTCCACCCTGGACAGGTCGCCAGTCCATCGCAGGGCCGCAATCAGCCATAGACAGCGTTAAAGGTAAAGCTCACCCCCAGCAGCATCCATCCAACTTATCATATCCTCTCCAGAGCCTGAGCCTTCCTCAGATTCATCACAGTGGAGTGACAGGGCCCAGACTATCCCCCCTCAGAGATAATCGGTTGAGTTGGAAACCAGCTGATGGAGGATATTGTCAGTTCTACGACAACATCGAGCTCCGCTCGCCTTCAGCACAGCCTATACAGCATGGAGAACTCAGCTTAACAACTCAGGCTACCATCGCTCAGCAGCCATCTGTTCAGGTAACAGCACAACCGCTGCACCACAGTGAGTCTGCTCATCCTTCAGCTACCCTAATTTCACCAGCGCTAGAGCTTCCACAGCTGCCTGCGGCTGCAGTACGGCCGGCTCACTATACTCCGCGGGCCCAGCCATTACATTCACCTTCTCTGCACATCGAGCACGCAGGTCAGCATTTCCAGCCGGGCCACCAACCACCTCAATAGGCACCACCGACAGCGTTCCTGCTAGACCCGCCTCCAGCCCCGCTGACATATGCACCGGCCTTGTATATATCCCAGCCTGCACTTCCACAGCCTCAAGGTAAGCCACAGTCTTTCCCTACACCACAGCAGAGTTATCCTCAATATGTCCAACATCAGGTCACTCCTCAACCTAGACCGTTGTTAGAATTTCAACCTGCCTAATTCAACCAACAACAGAGGATATCGAGCCCTCGTGCTACCCCTCCTCACCAGCTACCTACTGACCCAGGAGTAGCCAATTCACTTCCACAAACTGGATATCCACCTGTAGCTCAACCACAGTTAAACCATCCCGGATCTCAGTCAGCTGCACATTACCCACAGTTTACATCTATGGCTGCTCCACCTACAGTACCAGGACACAATACTCCCTACAACAATCCGTAATGCTCAACATGACAGAAATGGCTATTGCAGCCTTATATGGTATCCCGAAACCCAAGCTGCCTCTCTTTAGTTCTGGACGGGAGAGTGATTTTGTCATGTTGAAAAGGGGACTGGATAGTTTACTTGGTCCACACAGACACTTAACTGAAGATTATAAATACCAAGTATTACTTAACCACCTCAAACTGCCTAGTGTTTATCAAACAGCAAAAGGATTTATACATGACCCCACACCATACACCAGTGCTATGGACGCTCTGCAGCAACGGTATGGGCAGCCAAAGACAACTGGTCCAGGAAGAATTGAAGACCATATTGAACTCTCCTCTCGTGAAACCTGGTGACACAAAGGCTTTTGAAGATTTCTCCTCATCTGTAAACACACTAGTAGGGATGTTAAGTCGCATGGGCTGTCCCTCTCAGTCTGAGCTGCAGTGTGGCTCCCACGTAGACACCCTCCTTGGTAAATTGCCTAGTAACTACAGGGATAGCGTCGCTGAATTCTGTATCAAACGAGGCATCATCCTCAGAGGAAGTGACCAGACATACACCTTACCTGACCTCGCTGAATGGCTGGATATGAAGGTTCAGGTGCACCAGATATCTCGACGTGCAGCAGAATCCAACCCAGCCAAGTCCAGCCATATCACGCAGAAAGAGATTAAAGCAGGTAAATCACAGTGGGTCAAACCAGCCTCTGTTTACTTCAGCAGCGACTTCACAACAGTCAAACAGCCACAACGGACCTACTCTCAGCCGGGCTCAAGGAAAGAGCAGCCAGGAGGTAAAAGGAGGGAGCGTTTTAAGCCCTATTGTCCATACTGCATGACCAGCCAGGATCACTATCTCAATGGATGCCCTGAATTCGAAAGAATTACTACTGAGGAGAAAGTCGCCTGGATTAAAGACAAGGGAAAATGTTGGAGATGCGGGCGTGGCCACTCACCAGAGAGCTGCATCCTAAAGAAACTCTGCTCCACACGCAACAAACAACACCTGCTGATACTCCTTGAAGTCGTGGCCCAAGACCCACAGTTAAACATCCTCACCGTCAGTACCCCAACCAAAGCCGTGTACTTGGATCATGCCAGCCGTTCAGGGCGTTTCATGTTAACGGTGGTACCAGTGACGCTACGTCATGACAAGAGAACACTAAACACACAGATGATGGCTCTGAGCGTACCGTGATTTTAGCTGCTGCGGTCAAACACCTTGGGTTGTGCGGGGAAGTGGAGACACTTAAACTGAAGACCATCAGAAAGGACGTACTAAAGCTCCAGGGAATGGCAGTGTCATTTGAGGAGTCCGCTAACACACAGCCACGTGCATATCACCCTATTAACCAAGCCTCCACAGCGACTGAACTCCAACTGGCTGAGCAGTCATGTCCAGGAGACAAACTAGTAAGGAAATACAACCACCTGAAAGAGTCCCCCTACACACATTCGCTAAGATACAGCCAAGGCTACTGATTGAATCTGACCACTCTCATTTAATAACTCCACTCAGTACGTGCAGGACCGATAGGAGCGCCAGTAGCAGTCACCCAACAACCCAAGTGCACCCAACTCGGCTGGGCAGTGCAAGGACCTACTAATTTTCTTCAACATCCACCCGGTGAAAGTTCATTCCTTCACCTGTCAGTTGACTCACTTTGCTCTGATCTACACAAGGATGTTCCACGCCTGTGGCAGCTCATCATTTTGCCATATAAAGGCAAAAAGGAAGTGAGACCAAGCAAGACCAAGCAGCCCTCAACTTACTGGAGGAAAAGAGCAACACTGTAACAGTGGACGGTATACTAAGATATGCAACACCCCTCCTCTGGAAGAGGAAAGTAATTCTGCCCTGTGCATCACCTGCTGCCGTGATGCCCCTCCTCCGCTCTACAGAATGCCATCTATCTACCAATCCTGACATCGCTAAAGTTTACAACCAGGAAATCCATAAGCTGGTGGAGGCAGGATATGTTGAACAGATCACCAGAGAGGACGCCAATAGTTCAGCTGAATCCTGGTACATTCCACACCACCTAGTCCATCATAATGGAAAGGCAAGAGTGGTATTCAACTGCTCCTTTCGCTACCAGGATATTGCTTTGAATGACGACTTGCTACCAGGACCCTCTCTTGGGCCATCCCTACTGGGAGTTCTGCTCAGGTTTAGAGAACATGTGGTCGCTATCAGCGGAGATATATGGGCTATGTTTCACCAAATCAGACTCCTTCCCGAGGACCGCCCACTTGTTCGCTTCCTCTGGCGTGATATGGACAGAGACAGACCACCTGACATCTACGAATGGCGTGTTCTGCCATTTGGCACCGTCTGTAGTCCATGTTGTGCCATATACGCTGTGCAGCGTCATGTACGAGATCACCAGAGTGGTGATGAGGACCTGCTTGATACGGTAATCACCTCGTTCTATGTGGATAACTGTCTGAAATTGCTCCACTCAGCACAGCAGGCAAAGGACCTTCTCGATCACCGGAGAGCTCTCCTAGCTAAAGGTGGATTTGAGATCAGGCAGTGGGCATTCAACAGAGTAGAGGTAATCTCTCACCTCCCGACTGAGGCGCGGTCACCAACATCTGAGTTATGGCTAACCGCTGAAGGATCTGACCCAAGGGAGTCCACTCTCGGCCTGGTTTGGCACTGCATGACAGACACACTAGGTTATAAATGTCAGCCTGTGCCATCCAAACAGCCCACCATGAGGAACGTGTATAGGGTACTTGCTTCACAATACGATCCACTCGGATACATAATCCCCTTTACTACTTGTGCCAAAGTCCTGGTCCAGGCTCTGTGGGCTACAGAAAGACAGTGGGATGAGCCTATTGCAGACAGTCTACTTCCAGTGTGGCAAGCATGGGAAGGTGAGCTCCCGCAGTTGCAGAACATAGTTTTACCTCGGTGTTATGTTCCAGCAGCCGCCGACAACGATTCATCAGTGAAGCAGAATCACATATTTTGCGATGCCTCTGAGAAGGCATACGGATCAGTCACTTACCTGCGGGTCAAGGATCTAGAGGGACGCATCACTGTGGCATTTATTATAGCCAGGTCGCGGGTTGCACCCAAACGACAGCAGACAATGCCCCGACCGGAATTATGGGCTGCACTCTCAGGAGCCCAGCTGGCCAAGGTTTTACAGACCGAATTGACTTTGTCCATCCAGTCAGTGGTGCTATGGTCTGGTTCAACAATCGTGTTCAGCTGGATACAGTCACACAGTACAAAGTATTTGTCGGCACAAGAGTTACTGAAATACTGGACCTTACCAAACCCGGATCATGGCATGGTTAACACTGATTTGAACCCGGCTGATGATATCACTCGAGGGAAGACCCTCCTTGAATTATCCCAACCAAACCGTTGGAGTCAAGGGCCTTCGTTTCTATATCAGTCTTCAGATCACTGCCCAGTGTATACCGAGGAACCCGACGAGCTGAGACCCCAAACCTTTTGTGGTCACATCTCCACTACCAACAGCGGTGAGCTTGATCCTGCCAAATACAGTACATGGACAGAGCTGTTGCAGGCTACATATCAGTCCATTCACGGGGCGGCCGCTCCAGCTATGTCTGCCGCTGACCGTATCAAGATGGAGACTGCTCTGTTGAGAAGGATACAATCTGATAGTTTCCCGGAAGAACTAAAGGCACTTCAACAGGGTAGACCAGTCTGTTCAGGTAGCCGTTTATGTGCTCTTAGCCCCGAGTACGATCAAGTATTAGGCCTCATTCAAGTTGGTGGTCGACTACGCAAAGCAGAGGGCCTGCTCGAAGAACACCTTTATCCAGTTGTTATCAGCCCTGACCATCCGATCACACAGCTCTTGGTGAAGGATTATGACAACCGTCTGCACCACGCTGGCCCTGAGAGGATCTTTGCAGAGATTCGGAGAAATTACTGGATCTTGCGTGGTCGACAAGTAATCAAGAAATACCAGAAATACTGCACAGAATGCCATTTGTGGTGGAGTACCGACTTGCCTGCTGCTCGGCTCCGGATCAACAAACCCCCATTCTGGTCCACCGGGGTTGATTGCTTCGGGCCCTATACGGTGAAAATTGGAAGAAGACACGAGAAACAATGGGGCATCATATTTAAATGTCTCACCACAAGATGTGTCCACCTTGATCTGTTGCCCCATATGGACACAGACTCGTTCTTACTGGCCTTGTGTCAATTCATCTCAAGACGAGGCAAGCCACACAAGATCTTATGTGATCGAGGAACTAGTTTCCGGGGGGCAGAGCAAGAGCTCAAAGAATCACTGGAAGGCCTTGATCCATCATTGAAGCAACAGCTGGCCAACCAAAACATCACATTCAAATTCAGTCCTCCTCTTTTTTTTTTTTCTTTACTATTTTAATCCCCAAGGGGAAATTCAGCCTCCGCATTTGACCCATCTGGGCCACTGCTGTGCCCAGAGTGGTGGGCTGCCACGGTGCGGCGCCCGGGGGTTACAGGTGCCTTGCTCAGGGGCACCTCATCCATGGATACGGACGTGGGGAGGCACTTGTTCAACCGGCGACCCTCAATTCTCTAGTTGGTACGCCACGGACCTAGCTGGTATGCCACGGAAACATACGTACTTTCACCTCACTTTGGTGGCGTGTGGGAGAGGGAGATAAGGTCAGTAAAGGCTTCCCTCTAAGTTGTGCTACGGGATCAGGTCGTATCAGAGGAGGTGTTGTCAACCATCCTCGTGGAAGTAGAGGGTATACTTAATTTGAAGCCCCTAGGATACTCCTCTTCTGATCTGGCAGACCCCGATCCAGTAACGCCTAACCAATAAATATCCACAACAACTGAGTGATCTGAAAGAAGATTGTGGATGTAAGGCTTTACACTCAAAAGCCAGTTGTCTAGTGTTAACATGTTAGCATTAAAATGACCTTTAAAGAAGGAATCAATTCATTTCAATTAAATTTTATTTATATAGCATCTATTACAACAGATGTTGACTCTAGACGCTTCACAAAAACCCAGAGCATGTCCCACAACAACAGCAAGCCAAATAGTGAAAAGAAAAAAAATCCACCTTGGGAAGAAACCTTGAGCAGGACCTGGATCACAGGGGAGACCAACCTGTCGAAGGCCAAAGGAGGGCAGGGCTACGTTCATGAGTTTCTTTTATTCTAGTTATAAATAGGAATATAAAAATAGAACAAAAGATGATTGTTAACTACATGACAAAGCCAGCTTCATCAGTGGACAGCCAGCCCACATTTTGTGTGTGTGTGTGTGTGTGTGTGTGTGTGTGTGTGTGTGTGTGTGTGTGTGTGCGCGCGCATAGGTGTGTAGTGCTTTTAGATGCACAAGCATCACGTATGTGATATTCTAATTTTATGCATATGTGTGCATAATTTGAAGTAGTAATTAATTCATTTGGATTGAGCAACTTTGGATTGAGCTGAGAGAAGATGGGCAAAACTCAAATGGGCAAAAACAAAAAAAGAAAAAAACTATAACAGAATCAACATACACCTGAAAACAAGATATTCCTTGGAACAATAAGTAGCAAAAGAAAAACACTACTTCAAATTATGCACACATATGCATAAAATTAGAATATCACATATGTGATACTCGTGCACCTAAAAGCACTACACACCTATGCACACACACACACACACACAAAATGTGGGCTGGCTGTCCACTGATGAAGCTGGCTTTGTCACGTAATTAACAATCATCTTTTGTTCTATTTTTATATTCCTATTTATAACTAGAATAAAAGAAACTTTTAAATCAGATTCATGAATCCTGGCATTGCAACCTTACACTGTCAAGAGGAACAAAGCGAAGATGCAGACACCAGGACGGACGGAGCTCTTCCACAGAGTTGTAGACATAAAGAGGAGATAAAGAGAGACATAAAAGCTCGGGAGGGGGTGGACTGAAGTCCCAGAAACAGTGGCAAGAACAGTGCCAGCACCGGGGAAGTAGAGCATCAATTAAGGGCAGCATGGCCTAGATGGCATAGTGACGTTCCCACAATGCATCACCGTCACGACCGCTACTTTACTCTCTGCCTTTATCTTACCCTCACTCACACTTTGACTTTCTTTAGGACTTCTGCAGAACACTGAGGTGTGTTCTGATAACAATTACAAAAACACACCAATCCTGGTCCAGTGTTATGTTATGTAACATCTCTGAAAATGACCGCAGCGTTAAATGCAAATATTTGATACAGACTTGTTTGATTAATAACTTGACCGTTCTAAACAGGTCAAAGCAGAAAAACTAGGGCTGGGACTTTACTTTTGGTTATGACTAATTAATTACAAAATAATTAATTAATTTAAAAATAATTAAACACATTTAATTGCAGTTTGTGTTCCAAACAACGCTGAACGTTTCTCAGTGCACTATTTCCTGGTGCACTGATTACAGGAGGAATCGGGTGAAAGCGTGTTGCTAGGAATGATGAAAGGCAAATTTAAGTTTTAAAAAACGGCGTGAACGGCCTTGATAAAAGCGTGGATTTGTGCAAATAAGAGTTTTCATCCCACTGAAGCATGTCAACCCGACAGTACCATCTGAATGCAAAGCATGTTGCAGTGAGCACAGAAGCCACCCCAACTGTTGTGCTGCATTCCATTTGTACTGGGAAGTCGGGATTTTGGAGTTCCGAGTAGGAAATTTCAACTGGAACGCCCCATGAAGTCAGAGGATTCTCACCACCCCCAAGTTGACATTGAAGATGGCTGCCCCGAGTGTAGGGCTAGCATTAGGGTTAGCGCTAGCAGTCCCGGTCCAAGTACGAGCAAGAGGTGTCGGCAGCCCAAACTCGATCAAATGACTGGTTTTGGGTTCGGATATTCAGGGCAAATACAAAATATTATGTATCAAGATTAATTAATTGCAAAGCCTCAAATTAATTAGATTAATTTTTTAAAGTATTTCACTGTGGGGCAGCACAGTGTCTTGGTGGTTAGCACTGTTGCCTCACAGCAAGAAGGTTCCTGGTTCCAGCCTCCACAGGGTCTTTCTGTGTGGAGTTTCATGTTCTCCCTGTGCTTGCGTGGGTTCTCACCAGGTACTCCGGCTTCCTCCCACAGTCCAAAGACATGCTCATTAGGTTGACTGCTGTTCCTAAATTGTCCCTAGGTGTGAGTGAGAGTGTGAATGGTTGTATGTCTCCATGTGGCCCTGCGATGGACTGGAGACCTGTCCAGGGTGGACTCCTGCCTTTTTCCCGAAGTAAGCTGGGATAGACTCCAGCAGACCCCCGTGACCCTGCACAGGAAATAGCGGGTATAGATGATGGATGGATGGATATATATATATATATATATATATATATGTATATATATATGTACATATGTATATGTACATATATGTATGTATTGACACATGATCAGTTTTAACATACTCCTCCTTGGCAGTTTATCATATTCATGTGAAATTTGGCACACTTGATGCCGAGATGTTGCTGATGTCAAACTGCGGAGGGATTTTTGATGCTGCATATCTCAGTATCTTCATGTGGGTCAACTCATATCAGATATTCATGAGCTGTAAAAACCTGCTATATTCTGATTAAATTGGTTTCCACAATGATTATATTTAATAATTAAGTAATCTTATGCCTTTACTCTTCATTGCTCAAACGAATGTTGCCTAATGTTGAATATTTGATGCTGACTGTGAAGTTAGAGGGTTTTCTAATTTATCTGTAGATCAAGAACTCAGAGACAAATCTGCCATGTTTTTAAGGTTTCCAATAAAAAAGAAAGTGTTCCCAAAGACAGCAGGTGAGCTTTTGACATTATTTTCACTTGTTAATCGCACTTATTTCAATGGAGTCACATCAGACATGATATGAAAACCAGCTATCTCTTACTTATGATTTAAAATTATGCCTGAAGATATCATTTAATGTTAAACTTCAAAGAAACTTCAAAACTGTCCTAGATACATACAATTATTTACTGTCTAATTATTTTCTATATTTGGAAGTGTTTCTCCTAAATATAGATTCTGTAGAGTTAAGTCCTGTGATCCTACCCCTGATTAATTATATATATAATTATATATATGTAGCAGATAATTATATATAATTATATATATGTAGTAGATTAAGAGCTTGAATTCCAGGCCAAAAGCCTCAGAAAAAAAATAAGAATAAAATCGATAAAATGTACAACTGTAGCAACTGATAAGTGACACAGTGAAGGACAAATTCATTGTTGTTTTTCTCTGGCGAAGGGCACTTCAGATAAGAGGGTGTGACTTCGGTTTGGTGCAGGACATCTTCCTCTTCACGGAGCAAAAACAAAGTGGCCACATGCAGCTCAAATTACCTTCTATGTGGGATCTGAGTGAATGAAATTTAGCACATTTTAAGTGAATCACGGTTGCATTCATATCTGTGTGTAAAGCTGTCTGCTTGAGGTCAAACTGATAGTCAGGGATGTCTGATATTCATTTAAAAATCTAATTTCTATAGGCTTCAAAGTCTTGTAAGACAGCAAACCAAAAAATAGAAAAGAGGGAGGCGGGTGTTAGTGTTGTGTCCCTAAGATCCAACCAAAAAGTTGAGGTTTTATTTGGTTGTTTTTATCACATACATATTTAATAACAAAACAATTCCTTCTGTGTTCACTTCTGTCACTCAGTAGACTTTGTGTCCTTTGTTGCATTAATGTTGTTTTGGGCTGCACCCAAATACTCAGATCGCTGAGTATCTGTCCATAATGAGGACATACGGATTTCGACTTGGGTATCCGATTTTGTTTTATATTTTTTTGTTAATTCTTTCTCAAACAGCCAGCTCCAACTTTCAATGCTTTCACTCACCTGTCAGCTGTCACCTGCAGTAATGCCGCAGGTCCTTTTAGCTGTTAAACAGGATGGCATGTAAGAGACCCCAGTAGTGTGGTGCACCTTAAATAGAGCGGTGACAAGTTAGG
Source organism: Arrhamphus sclerolepis (assembly GCA_037176975.1). Classification (NCBI taxonomy): domain Eukaryota; kingdom Metazoa; phylum Chordata; class Actinopteri; order Beloniformes; family Hemiramphidae; genus Arrhamphus; species Arrhamphus sclerolepis. The sequence continues at coordinate 14,841,759 of JBAMYA010000009.1, forward strand.
ATATTCACATTTATCGATCTTCCGTTACACAGTCGTCTCTTTGTCTCAAAAACATTTAAGTCTGTGTGCTGCGCTCGTTCGCTGCAGCATACGTGGACACCTCTTAATGTCGCCACTGTAACGTACTACTGTAGCTGCAGAGCCCATTAAATGGTATTCTGACCAGCTCTAGAGCCCTAATGTTGTCATAGCAAATTAATCTCTTGAGACGTACCTCTCAGCAGCTGATCAAATAAGAGCATGTTTCTTTCTTTTCTTTTTTTTTTTTTTTTTAATTCCACCTGTAAATGAGCTTTGCAATCTTAATCCTTTTCGTTCAGCACTGTGTCAGTGTCAGCATATTTCTCATTCTTATATATATTTTTTAAATTTTTTTACTGATTGCCTTTCTCATTTGATAATGAGGTGTGTAACGTGCTTTGAAATAGAGAGTGGGAGATAAAGCTGTCATGTTGATTTGTCTCAAGCTGAGGTCTGCTGATTCCATTATTTGCCTCGGAATTGGCTGTCACCGACGCCGGATTGGGCATTCATACCGGGCACAGGTGTACTCTTGTTGCTTATCTCTGCCTTTTCTCAGTGATGGAGTGGCTGCCTGGGGGCTGTAATGAGTAGGACGGCTGAAAGAGTCTGTTTTTCAGTCACAGGTGCAGACAAAGAGAGAGAGAGAGAGAGATCTAATGATGGTGTTATGATGGCGGGTATGAAGTGAGACGGGCTGAGAGGTGGAATGTAGTGAAGGAAGGAACAGCAGGTGGAGAGGTGAGGGGGTGTAGAGGGAAATATTGAGACCTTGAACAGAGGTACACACACATGCACACACACACACACATAGAAAGTGAGTGAATGAGTGGGGAAGAAACAAACAAACAAGCCCTTGGCTGTCCCACAACACCAGCTGACAGGTGCTGCCTGCATGAGTGGCTGGCTTCCATACTTGATATCCTGACCGCACGTGTGTTTTAAGTGTGTGTGCATGTGCCCGTGTTTGCTGAAGTTAGCTGGCATGCAGGATATGTGACGAACAAAAAACTTTAATTTAGGCACTGAGAAAAGTTGTTTTATTGGCTTAGGGAGGGGAAAAAAAAAGTTTAATAGGAAACTTTTGCAAGTATTGTTTCATGCAAGGTCATTATGCTTTGTTTTCTTGAAATTATATCCATCTGCCAGATAATTGCAGTCTAATTTGTTCGCAGCACTGGCAGCTGGTGGTAGAAAACTGCACCTAAAAAAATCCTCAGCAATCAGTCATGTTCTTCCAGACAAAAAGAAAGGAAAAGAAAATAAGCCTTACAATTACGGTGAATTTTGCAAAAACTAATAATTGACAAATCATGCTTTAAATTGAATAGTACTAAACTACAAAGTACAAAGATTTGCTTTAGCATGCCTTCTCTCTTTATTCTTTGCCATACTTTATCCATAAGAGTCAACTTCTTCTTACTATTTAAAAGTCAACAAACCCAATTTAAGAAGCTTTGGAAATATTGCACAATGCTCTCTTAATTATTAAATCTAATACAGAAGCAGAACTTAAAAACAGTTTGGTAAAATACCAAAATCTCACATCCTACCATTTTACACATCTCAGTGTCTCTTTGCTGTCATTTCTTTTATAAGTTTGTTTCATTACTTCTGTGGACAAAGCAGTCGCTGAAATGAATGGACATGGAGCCTGACACGTCACGCTGCAACTTGTGATTACTGTCATTAATTTGCTGATTATTTTCTCATTTATACGACTCAGAAACTCAGAAAATAATCTCTGAGGCTGGAGAAATCACATTACAATGATTACTTTGTCCACAGAAGTACTGAAATAAATGAAATGAAATAATTAGGATCATTATGTACACAATGTAATGATTTTCATTGCAATTTATATGAAGAGGCGTTTGTGCACTGTTGCTTTAGTTATGCTTCAGTGAATCCTGTGATTATTTCTGCCGCTGACAGACTGAGACTGACCTCACTGACTGGTGCTGCTGGGAAGTTTCACTGGTGGATGAATAATTTTACCTCAAACTCACAATGTATACCACAATGTATACCAGGGTTCAGTGCCACTATCAATAGACCATCCTTTTCTTTTATTTTTCTAATCATTTTAAGCACCAGTCTAATTTCGTATGACTTTTGTCAACTAACTACCCTCTCTAACGTCTTCCAACGTCTCCGCCCACTCACGGCTAACGAGGTACGGGTAGAGCTGGCCGGTTCTTCATTTTCTCGGGTTAATGAGACCAGTCTTTCTACGGAATCACAAATCACGTCTCCACTAACATGGTTTACAGGACTGTCTCAGAAAATTAGAATATTGTGATAAAGTTCTTTATTTTCTGTAATGCAATTAAAAAACATGAA
>JBAMYA010000009.1:14852219-14867862 GCA_037176975.1 Arrhamphus sclerolepis
TCTGCACTAGTTTTTATTGAATGCTTTGAAACATGATGATGTGTGGAACGTTTCACTCAGTATTGTGAATAAGGTGAAAAATAAAAAAACAAAAAGAAGAAAACAAAAGAAAAAAATCCGCACCTCAGAACTTGGTGCATTTAGGAATAATTTCAAAGCATTGTTTAAGACATGTCATTCCTCACAAAGCGTGTGGGTTAATCATCTCTGATGTACTTGTGCACTGCTTTGCTAATGTGTACGTAGGTGCACAAACACATCATGTCAGTGTTGCCACAGGGGCTGCATGACAGGTGACAATTCATTTTGTAATATGTAATGAAACAAGCCTTTTGGTTCCTAAAAGCAAAGATACTCCACTTACATCGCTTGAAACGGCACTTTTACACACGTTTAAAATTTATGTTCGGATCAAGCACATCCAATTATGATGTTAGGTCTCATGATCTTTCTAGAGGTTTGGTGAGTGGGCTGGCATTTTGTCATATTCACAGCTCTGCAAGTTTGATTTTTAATGTGTCCAAGGTGGACCTCATTACTTTCAACAATTAGCGTACACATTCATAACCATGCGGATATTTGCTGTAATGTATCTCTGCTTTGCAATGCAAATCTCTTACAGCAGCAACACAGAAGTACCAGGATACAGTTTACCAAGAAACATTTTTAAGGTTAAAATGCTGTAAAGTTGTTAAATACCCCTGAACTTCCACATAGAATTAATCAGAGTATATTTATCTGTTCATGTATCAACATGATTATATTCTGATCAAAGGGCTCTGCCTGTGACTTTAAGGATAAGTAACCTCAGACAGCAAAGCATTGTGGGTTCTTTAAAGTTAAATGTGGTGTCAAAGTATAAAACAGCTTGGGCTGCAATTATTGGCTCTTTATTCTACCTTAAATTAGTTTATAATATTCAATATTGCTGCAACTAATTATTATTTGGGTAGTAACTTCTCAATTATTTATGCAACTAGTCAATGATCATTACAGCCCTGGCTAGCCATAATAGTGCTGAGAAATGTCAGCGGTATACCGTTGCCTGGGGTTTTCTTATTACTCCATACCTGATACCATTGAATTGATGAACTGTTCACTTCACCGTGTGGAAGAGACTAAAGGCATCAGGCTTGTCTTCAACATTTCTTTCCAAACTAAACAATAATTTCCCAAGAAAAAAATGCAACAAAACACAGACATGATATGAATGTTATTTGCTGAAGAAAATAAATCTTAATAATAAATTATGTTCTAAAATTCTTAAAAAAAAATGATCACCCAATTCTCATGAAAAAAAGAAAAATCTTTTTAAACCTAAAAAAAAATGCAGCAGCTGAAATTGAAAATACATAGGAACAAAATCTGTGTATGTCATGTTCAGCAGCAAATTTAAAATGAACGGATCAGTGCATGGATCAGTTTAGTTTTAATAGCCAATCCATACACTTTGGTTGATGTAGCAGGGTAGTGCTGAACCCTAACCATTAATGAGACATTTGCTACATTTTTTACTCTCACGCTTCCTGTCTCTGTTCATATCTTCTTCCTCAGCAAGCTACGTGGAACTACACTGCACTCTGCACATTCTGTAGCCCATTATAGTAACAAGTGAATATTCCCCTAAATAAAGTGATAAAGACCTGTTTCTCCTTGACATTTATGTAGTTTTAGACAAAGTGTCAATGCTAAAACAAAAAAATCTGATCAAATTTTTACAAATTGTCAGTCAGGTTTTTTGGACAAATTGTTGCATCCTTTTTTAAAAAAAATAAATAAATAAAACAGTTATTTATTATCCAAAATGTACCATAAAAAAAACAAAAAAAAAACAAGAAAAATCTTGAAAAACTGTTTTATCCAGGGTTAGCCCTGTATAGTTAATATGGGTAAGTGTTTTGGTTATTTCTTTTTTCCATTTTTGAGCATTCAACATTAACGCTAACGCTGCCGTTAAAAAAAGATGGCTCCCTGGAGACCTCAGCTGTAGACTAGTGCACTTTAAATTGAGTGATTGCAAGTTATACCCAGGACTGAAGATATTTTCACTGGCTTACAAGTTACGTTGCACGTATTGTGCTTCTGTCGCCCATTCCTCGACAGTCATTAATTAATCATTAATCAGCCAGATGTTTTAATTACAGCTGGTGAATTGATGCTATTAGTTGTCAGGATGTTGAATGTATTTGATCCACATACTTTCGTAGAATTGTAGCAGTTAATCATTCATTGACGCAAGAAAATTAATTCACCAAAAGCTGCTCGTTTGCCTGCAGAGCTGATGATGTTTAGAATGCTTTTAAGTTAATGTTGGAGCTGGTCATTGTTGATTTGGCTTTCATTAATCAGGCCACAAATCAGGGATGAGAGTAATCACTGCTGTCAGGCAAACAACCCACTGTAACTTCTGCGAAAGTGGACAAACGCATTCAGCAATTTACTATTAGGTCCTGAAAGTCAGCATTTAACTGCCTCCATTCATTCTTGTGCCCTGAAGCTCATGTCTTCTCTTGATTGTGTGGAACAGAGAAATTCAGCACAGTCTTCCTTTGTTTTATGATATCGATAACGATAGCAAAGAAATAATATGACACACGAGTCCAGAGCAGCCCATGGTGGCTGAATGGGAAGACCACAGGAATCACATCATTTTCATTCTCAGCTGGTGGCAGTTACGTTGTTAGATTTCAAATATATTTGAGGAAAAAAAAAGGGACCTCTATCAAACAACATTTTAGGCTTTGTTCAGTCTGCCAGAAAATAATGTGTCTTGAAAATGCATCTTCTTTTTTTTATTTTCTGCATAAAGCTACTGTGGGGGACAATTGCTTTTTACTGCACTGTGCTGAGCGACAGATGAAGTTGGAGAATGCCTCCACAAAATCTGCAGAATCGATTGCAGAAAGACCTTCATATATAATTTTCCAGCAAAGGCTCAAGCCACATAAACTTTTGTCTCACAAAAGTCAGAAACTTTCTTTTAGTCATGACATGACATCTTTTTTATTTTTAAATATGCTGACTTAGATCACGTCTACATTTGCTTCTTTGTGTATATTTCATTCAGTGTTTCAAACAGACTTTCTTATTTTGACATGGTGTAATTTCCTATTTTTATCTTGCACATCAGGCTTGTCTTGTGCATAATGCACAACTGTGTTACATCCCACCCCATTATTTGTGCATGCGAATCCTCGGTGTATAAATAGTTAAGATGTTGCCAAGCCCAGCAATGCAACAAATTACCATCACAATTCAATTATGCATGCCACGCCACAGTCAGAAGTGTGTGCAGATGATCTGCGGCGGTGGAACATCACATCTAATGGATTAGCATTGTAAGAGATTTGATGTGGTTTAGTTAAAAGGATTATTACTAGTTGTGGTGCCCTGGCAGACTACAAATGGGGGGTTTGGGATGTTTAGAATTTGAATGAATGAGGTGAGTATTTGCTTTTATACTAGGAAAGCAAGAAGGAAGCAAGGAGAAAAAGGAGGAAAAGGTACTAAATATAATGATTTTACACCTCTTGCACTATTTGCAGAGTTTTAGGCTCTTTATGCTGGTTTTGCAACAAAACTGAACGTGATACAGGAGCTCTGATAATCTATCACAATCCATCACATCATTTGTCCCTTGGTGTTTCATGTTAGGTGTAAGGAAGACTAAAGACCTTGCAGGTTAATAATTCACCACAGAGAGACTGGTGATGGAGGAGGAACAGACAGAACAAATTAGAATGGTGAATGAAAAGATAAGGAGAGGGAAGGCCAGAGGAGCGATATGAGCTGATGATGAGCAGATTAAAGATAAATAGAGGAGATGAGAAGCAGGAGGAGATGGTGGGAAATGAGGAGAAAAGCAGGGGATTGAAGAAGAGTTTAATATGCTAGAGGCTACAAGAGCGTGATGTCTTTGGAGAAGCTGCATCCTCTGTGGGATGAATAGATCCATTTAGAGGGTCAGAAGGACACACACAAACAAATATATATATATGTACGTGCACCCACACACATAAAATGCTTAGAGTATTTGTTTTGATTGATAACAAGGATGTAATAATTTGCACCACCAGCCACTTTTCTTCTTTAATGAGGCTTTGTGTTACATACAAAAAGAATGAAAACACACTCCCACTGTGTCAAGAACATATTTAATTGGACATTTGTTGCTGTAATAACAGCACTTTAAATAGTGTACTTTTACAGTTTCTCTGGCAGCATGCCCAAATTATTCAATTTTCTTTTTCATCAGTTTTAGTCTGAAAGCACTATGATTCATTTCAGTGAAGCCGGTGAATACATCAGCTAATATTCAGGCTGTTAGATGACTCATGCAATGCCTAGTTGAGGAAAAAGAGGACTCTGCAAATGTTTGGACTTTAAACGCCGTTGCTTGATGTTTCATCTTCGTACGCTTTGAAGGTTTGGGGTTAACGCAAGCAGGTCGACAGGCATCTGATAAACCTGTTTGATAGCAATTAAAGTTGTCGTGTGACTCTGAGCAGAGAGAGAGAAAGCTGATAATTCTGTCAGGAAGAAGAATCGTAGGACATGAAGTGGAACGAGAGGGAAAAGATGCTGCTGTGTCAATGAGCTGTACAGATCCTGGATACGTTGGGAAACGTTGTCCTAATTCTTCTACTTTTAAAGGGCAACTTGCAGGTTGGACACCACTGTACAGCATAGAGTACATTAATGGTAGAACAATTAAGATTTTCAGAACCAGAGAAATATATAACTTTGCCATAAACCATATTTTGAGATTAAATTGTTATACGTAACTTCCGCATCTATGAAGCACCGCCCGGAAGTGACGACACGCGGGGGAGTGCGCGGCTCAGTCAGCATCAATGACTGTATATAATAATGGTCTGACACTGTCCCGTCCTGTGTGCAGAGGCACGTCTTTCCCTCTCGTCTTCCACCAAAAAAATAGAGGAGAGAGAAGATGAAGTGTATGATCCACAACCTGCATCATCCACTTCATAATTAAAGTCCTCGCTCTCTGTATCAGACCCTGGCTCGGCCAGTTCCTCAGCTCGTTACGGCTCAAAACTGAGCTGCAGTCCTGCAAGTCTGCTCTTTCAAAACAAGTTGAAATGGAGACTTAGACATGCAGTGTCTTTGCTGTGATGTCATTGTAATCAGTCATTGTGATTTGGATGCTCTGGCATAGCTAATGCTAAGATCCTGCATGTTAAAGCAAGCATCGGTCATCAGCCTCACATGGTCCTCTCTCCTAAATCCCATCTGAGACTCCAGCACATCTCCAGGTAACTCTCTGGAGGGAAATTGGCGCCTCAAACTACCGAGTGTGTGGTGACAGATGCATCAGAAGTCTGTTCTGTACACCTGCAGAAAACAGACCCAGGTCCAAAATCCTTGTTTTTACTTGAAGGAAAATGATGCACATGATGTCCTGACCGGCAGGAATTCGTGCAATCAGCACAAACACAATAATTCACCATCATCACTTCTCCATCTCTGTGTCTCTCACTACTGTTCTCGCAACTATGTACCCACAATTAAAGTTAATGAGCAGGAGATCGTATTGTTTGCCTCTGCCTACGTCCTATGACGTGTTGTTAACGGGAAAGAGGCTGCTGTCAGAGCCTAGCTTAATATGGGCATATTTGCATTAAAATTTCTGTTTTACATCCTGTTTTACATAGTAAGTTTTAGATATATGTTTTTAAACGACTTCTTCTGACAAGGTCAAGTATTCATTCAGTTTTTGATTTAACCTGCAAGTTCCCCTTTAAGAGTATTTAAGAATTTCGCCATTTTAAGTTTTGTCATTACATAAAGCTCTGTAAGCTCCTTGCAAGATCTTTATTTGTATTTTGATTCTTATTTGTACAAAAGATGATCCTTTGTGGTTAATTGATATTATGTGTATTTAGTGCCGTAGACAAATATTCAAGACTGATTATGAAGTTTAGAAAATTCCATTATTTAAATTAATCTTATAGCAGTTGTCTGATAGTTAAAATCTGATAGTTCTCTGTTTGTCTGGAAGCACTGATGGGGGAGTGAAGGAATTATAATTACTGATGCACCACATCAATTGGCCAAGACATGACACCCCCCCAACTTGCTGTCCAGCTGGGTCATAAAAACTGCTTCAGAGCCAGAATCTCTTGTCTTGTTCTCTATTTTCTTTGTTCTTTTTTCCATTTCCTCTCTTCACCCCTGCCCTTCTTAGTTCTTAAACTTTTAAAATATTATTCTTGTTGTCTTCAATTTCTGTTCCTTTTTGGTCCATTTTTGTAATATTTTTGCCCTGCAAAAGCTGCGCCTTGCCAACAAGATCTCCTCTTTTCCTCACAAGTTATAGTGAGTAACCTTATGCTAAGGCAGAAGCCTGAATTTTTGTGCACATGGCCACATTGAAGAAGCTCAGAGTTCCTGCCACAGCAATCCTGCTTGAATGCTGACCACCCCTTGCAGACGACTTCAGCTGTACCACAGGCCACATGAGGAGACCCGCAGGGAAAGGCACAGGCCAGCCAGACCGAGAAAAAGTCTACCTTGGTACCAGCTGCAATTGCCATGATCGGTCTTTGTCACAACCTCTGAGTGGTAGGACAGGGGTAACTTCTGTCAGTTGGTTGGTGCCATTGAGAAGCAGATTAAAGGGGAACTAAACCTCACTCTTAATCACACTTAAAGTTAACAATTTTTATAAATGTGCTCAACTTTGTCATGATCAGGAAAACCCTGACACGTAAAAGTTTTCCCTCTTTTCTTTTTTCTTCTAATTAATTTTATTATTATTATGGTTATTGTTGCTGTTCCCAAATCCCCTCCCATTTTTCTTTCTGTACTTCTCTCTCTTTCTTCTTTATTTCAGTTATTTTCTCCTATTAATTACTTATTTGAATAGCTGTTTAGAACTGAAACTTTTTGACTTGTATTTTTTTGATTACATAATCACACTACCTCACTGTTTGATTATCTTTGAGCACATTTTTCTAAAATAAATATTCATTATTGGTCTTGTTTGTGTTCAGACTGCTAAATAATTTTACAGATTTCCTTCCCTTTTTAAAAAAAAGGGTGGTGCCCCAACTAGCTTAATTTAATTAATTGATTATGACTCAATTTACACTTTCAACTGACAGGATCACTACACTATGATTAACTGTGGCTAGGCTCTTATTTCAAGTTAGCCACATGCTAACCGTGGTTGACTTATAATTGCAGGCTAGCCAAGTGTTGATTTTGGCTAATTGCTAACGTCAAGCCAGCGATATGATAACTGTTTAGTTTCTGAATTACAGCAGTTGGTTCGGGATTAAAAAAATTGTGGTTTTAACTAAGAGAGGTGCAGTACACAGCTGTATAGAACTGTCAGTTAATACAAAATTCTCTCTCTCTCTCTTTCTATACCAGACATACATTAATCAGTGACAGTATATAATTTTTATGAACAATTAGACTCTACCATCTTTTATACTTCATGTAAATGTACACCATTAGTTGCGTCACAAGTCAAAACAGGCAAGTCCAGACTTAACTCACAAGTCAACACAGGCAAATCTTGAGTGGAGTCACAAGTCAACACCGGGAAACTAAGTAATAGCAACAATTAGCAATAGTTAGCACTCGGCTAGCCTGTAGCAAGAAATCTACTGTGGTTACCATGCGGTTAGTCTGAAATAAGTATTTAGCCACAGTTAGTATGCAGGTAGCCCATGGTTAGCAATTAGCCACAATTATCACAGAGCTAGCCCACAGCAAGAAATCAGCTGTAGTTAGCATGCAGCTAGCGCCAAATATGTAAATAGCCACAGTCTAGCGTACGTTGGCAATTAGCAACAAATAGCACTTAGCTAGCCTACAGCAAGAAATCAGCCATGGTTAGCATGCAGCAAGCCCCAAATAAGTAAATAGCCACAATTAGCAATAGTTAGCACTTGGCTAGCCTGTAGCTCTAAATCAGTCATGGTTCATATGCAGCTAGCACCAAAGATGTAAATAGCCACAGTTAGCCATACTTAGCATGCAGCAATCTCATGTTAGCAATTAGCCACAGTTTGCTCTTGGCTAGCCTATGGTTAGCATGTAGCTACCTTGAAATTAGGAATTAGCCACAATTATCCACAGATGGCATACAGCAAGCTCGAGGATAGTAATTAGCCACTATGAAACTATGAGATTTATCACATAGATTGGAGCTCTATTATTTAAGGCTTTCAAGTAATATTTTGAATTCAATTCTCAATTTAATAGGGAGCCAAAAGGTGATGTCACAGGATATTCTGGATATGGGATAGGAGGATCTGCAGCTGGTTGGATTAGAAAAACATGCTGAAGTCATGCAAGTTGGACAGAAGTGATGCGTTAAGGATGCAGCTGAAGGGAAAAGACAAAATAAAAAGAGCTTTTCCATTTATGTGTATTGGGGTGGAGCCGAACCCGAAAACAGTATTCGGAAAGGCACAAATAACATGTTTTTTACGAATACTTATTTCAAACAAATACTTCGAAGGGTCCTTCAAATGCGGCCTACAAATGCGTCCTTCTTTTCCCCGATTTGAAGGACGGGTCTGGTGTATCCTTCTCGGCCTGCCCTATCCCGAGATGCGTTACGGGTATACCGGAAAATTCTATTGTAGCCCAGGAACAGAGCTGTGTTCACAAAAATTAAAAGCCTAAAGCGGTTATGGTGATAGGCTTTTGTCATTTGGGTAGACATTTTTTGTATTTTATTTTGACAGAAATCATCAAGACAGCAAATGAGCTCGTACAGCGGTCTCGTAGTTCTTCAACTATTGCTGCTTTTATTAAGTTTTCATTAGCTTTCATTAAGCTGAGAAAACAGAACAGCTGCCTCTTTGCGGGCGCTGTTGTAGTTCTAAAATTAAAACGTAAAACAAAACTTAACAAAATTTCGATCTCCATTCTCTCTTCAGTTCAGTGCTGGCACGGTTGCTAGGCAACAGGACGTACGCCGAGGTAAGGGCGGGGGTAAATCTAAAGGCTAGACCGTCCCAATTCACAGCTGCTGACTTCTGGCCAGTGAGTGACGTTCAGGAGTCGGGGGCAGTGAAAGAGGTGACTGACACAGGCTACTCAGCAGAGAAGGTTCGACTGAGCGAAAAGAAAAAAAACACTTAACTGCATCACTGCTTTTGTTGAATACATTTTTGTACCTTAACTGGATTCTGGAGACAGTTTATAACTCTCAGGAAGTGGAGTTTGATCGGGAGATTATTCCATTACGCTGCATTATTGATGTCTGCAGTCGGGTGCTCTCATGTTCGCTCTGTTAGCTCGCTAATTTAGACAATAGGCTGTTGACAGAGTAATGTTAACGTGTGTAGTTGTGTCGTATTGTATGCACTTGTGGGAGTTATATGGTACGGAAGCCCGAAAGGGCCATACATGCATATATTTTTATTTCCACTGTTTTCCCTTGATAACTACATAATTGTCCCATGATATCGATATAACTCTGTCGTTTTCTCGTGATAACAAGTTATTTTTTCCTCCGTTTTCCCGTGATAATTGATTTGAGATCTCAAGAAAACTACGAAAAAAAGTCTCTGCACACTTAGATCCATGCAAACAAGTGTATTTTTCACCAAGCGTTCGGTCTATCGACCTTAATCAGGGCATTGCAATGCCCTTGAGATCTCAAATTAATTAATTAATTATCATGGGAAAACAGAGGAAAAAAATAACTCGTCATCACAAGAAAACAGCGGAGTTATGTCGTTATCACGGGAAAACGGGTGAAATAAAATGTATGCAAGTATGACCGTTTAGGGCTTCTGTAATATGGTACGTTTCACTTACTCTGTCTTTTGCAGACAGCAAGATGTAGGATGTAGGATGTAGGCTATAAGGCTAGTTAACCTCAACGTAGCTTCCTGTTACTCATTAACTTAGCTGAAACTTCCCAAATGCAGGGTGGTGGAATTCATAATGTTCACAATGGTACTTTATTGTTGGTTTAACCATGGATAAGGTAATGGCTGTTATGTTAATTTATTTTCAGTCATGTTCCTTGTTACATATTCATTGCTGGATTTATGGAAAAACATCAACCAATATTGCACATCCGTAATTATTGCAATGGATATGAATAAAGATCCATGCAAACAAGTGTATTTTTCACCCCCCCAACAAATACAGATATAGATACAAATACCGGCTTCTCTGCACACCCCTAATGTGCATGTACAGTTGGACAATGAAACTGAAACACCTGGTTTTAGATCACAATAATTTATTAGTATGGTGTAGGGCCTTTTGCAGCCAATACAGCGTCAATTCGTCTTGGGAATGACATATACAAGTCCTGCACAGTGGTCAGAAGGATTTTAAGCCATTCTTCTTGCAGGACAGTGGCCAGGTCACTACGTGATGCTGGTGGAGGAAAATGTTTCCTGACTTGCTCCTCCAAAACACCCCAAAGTGGCTCAATAATATTTAGATCTGGTGACTGTGCAGGCCAAGGGAGATGTTCAATTTCACTTTCATGTTCATCAAACCAATCTTTCACCAGTTTTGCTGTGTTATTGGTGCATTGTCATCCTGATACAACTACCTTCAGGATACAAGGTTTGAACCATTAGCTGCACATGGTCCTCCAGAATGGTTCGGTAGTCCTTGGCAGTGACGCGCCCATCTAGCACAAGTATTTGGCCAAGGGAATGCCATGATATGGCAGCCCAGACCATCACTGATCCACCCCCATGCTGCACTATGGGCATGCAACAATCTGGGTGGTATGCTTCTTTGGGGCTTCTCCACACCGTAACTCTCCCGAATGTGGGGAAAACAGTAAAGGTGGACTCATCAGAGAACAATACATGTTTCACATTGTTCACAGCCCAAGATTTGCGCTCCTTGCACCATTGAAACTGACGTTTGGCATTGGCACGAGTGACCAAAGGTTTGGCTATAGCACCGTGTATATTGACCCTCTGGAGCTCCCGACGGACAGCTCTGGTGGGAACTGGGGAATTGAGGCGCATGTTTAATTCTGCCGTGAATTGGGCATTGTTTCTGGGTTTTTTGTTTTTGTTTTAATTTTGTAAAGTAATTTAAGTTGCACAATTGGTATGAAAAATGCAGCAACAGCAGTACATAACTCTGATTTACAGACATGTTTTTACAGAGAGGAGTGAATAAGTTGTTTGCAACAGTTGCTTCTAAAAGATCACATCTTATGTGTTCCCCTACTGGCATTGTGTTAACACAAACTGCTGAATGCGGAATTTTTCTATTTTGGTAAATGGTAAGTGGCTCACACTTATGTAGCACTTTTCAGCTGTACTCCTACAGCTCCGAAGCACTTTACACTGCAGACAATCACCCACTCACACGTTTCGTTAAATAAATTATGACAGTGTAATATGATATTGTTTATCTGACTTCTGATCCGAAAGGTCTTTCTTCTTCAGAAGAGCACATCTGTGGGTCAGAGGACTACTGATGATACTTTTTCAAGGAAATCATGAGACCAAATCCAGATTTACTGCAAACACCTCACCATGTTAAATGAAAGAGTTAGTTCTAGTTACATCAAATAACAACAGACACACTGATTTACAGACCTTCATCTTTGTACAGAGAAGACTGAAATAATAGCCATTGCTGTCATAACCACACATGAAAAGATGAAGTAGCAACACCAGAGACTGAAGTCAGGATTGTCAGAGAAGAATGTCACAGAAAACAGTGTTTTCAACAACTGCAGGGACATTTAGGGTGATTTTAACAAGATGAATGACTTCACCAGAAAAGACAGTTTCATTCTGGATCTTTTGTGTCTACAGTCCACAAAGTACATCATGTCGCTCAGCCCAAAGACAAGAGGAAGATGGAAACTCTCCAGCACATCCCTGGATACACTTAAGAGTATCATCAAATCAAACAGTGAAGCCTGGAAGGGTCTGAAGCTAAAACTCAGTTCTTCTTTCACCATTCACTGAAACTGAACAGCTAATTTTAACCCTTCTTCACTCACTAATTCCTTGAGAACCAAGGGAAATATGGCCCTCTTTTACCAGATGCTCTCCAAAACTCTTCTCGTTGTTTTAGCTTCTTATGTGAGCTGAACGCTTCACCAAAACAACAAACAAGAAGCTGGAAGAAAGCAAACAGAGAAGAGTCCTACTTAAGACCTCTCTGCTTGGACCAGGTTCACGGTCTAAGGTGGTCAACTGTTTGAAGAAGACTACTTAAATGTTAAGTAACTGCTCTGGTTCTAGAGAAGCAACTGAGTTCAGTCTGACAAGCTGTTCACAAATCCAAAAATATCTAAACACTTTTCTGCCCACAATCAGAACCATCAACAAGACATGTGATATGACAGTCTACTTTCTGACCCGGTCTCTGTGTGGAACCATCAATACTGAGGTTTACTGTGATTTTTGCAGAATCCATTCAAGCTTTACAAAAAAATATATATATATATCATTATGATGCAAAGCCAACACCAAACCACATGAGACCATATGAGAACACATCACAGATCCAATTTTCCTTTGTTCTTTGTGCTAACATGTATATCAGGAAGTCCTACATTAAAACTTTTAATTGTTGACTGTGAGAGTTTCAACTGAAGATATGCTTCAGATGCTGCTGCATGGTGGTAGACAGCTCCTTCATGCTTGTCTACAGTTCAGTGGTTGTCACAAATTCTCCATGCCAGTCTACCACTCGCTGCTGGTCTACAGACCACACTGTGACTGCTGACGGTGTCTCCGGACACTGCACATCTGGCTGAAGGACTGTCCACAGCGTGAGCAGCTGTAGGGCTTCTCCTGTGTGTGGACGGTGCGGTGTCTCTTCAAGTGACTTGAGGAAATGAAACTCTTCCCACACAGTGAGCAGCGGTAACGCCGCTCTCCGGTGTGGACCAGCAAGTGGACTCTCAGGTTGTTAGGCTGTGCAAAGCCCTTCCCACAGTGTGGACAGGTGTAGGGCCTCTCCCCGGTGTGGATTCGTTGGTGCAGCTCCAGGGCAGTAGATGTGGGGAAGGCACGCATGCACATGGAGCAAACCGCTGGCTCTTTAGCAGCTGTCTTATTCTTGTAAGATCGGCACTGGGTGATGTGTGTGGCAGAAGGTGCTGTAGGAGGAGGGGCAATGACAGCAGCGGCAGCAACTGCAGCCCTGTCAAACGAGGAGGCAAAGGCGGTCACTTCCTGAGTGCAGCCTGTTAAGATCACAGCTTGGGGGCCGTCCAGGCCTTCACCGCCTTCCGGTGAGGAAAAGGAGGCAGAAGGAGGTCCAGCATCAGTGGTCCCTAGACCCAGCTGGGCAACGGCATATGATGCACCAAGATGGCTGACCCGTTCCTGCATCCAGGCCAGATCCAAACCAATGAGCCGCTCAGTGGTGGGATCGATTGAGTCCATGGGAGCAGGAAGATGAAGGCGGAGTTCATCGTCTGTGGGAACATGGGTGAAGATCTCATCTCTGAAGCTCCCTGTAAGGTCTCTGCACACACCTTCAGGACACTGAACCATACTAATGTTCAGAGGTTTGTTGGTCCTGCAGTTCACTCGAAACCTGCTGCTTAGATCCACTGTGGCTTCAGTGGGAAGGGAAGAAGGCTGGGATGATGAAGAAGCAAAACCAGTGACACTAGTATCAAGAACATCTGTGGGACGGTGTTCCTCATTTGGCTCCTGGCCTACAGACAAACAGAGACAAAAGGAACAGAAGAAAGATTCAGAATACACGGTGTGCACGTGATGTCACAGCAGCGGAGGTCACTGTGGTTATGTCCCACTGAGTGGCAGAAAGACGGAGCTGAGTGGCAGCTTTAGCTTAAATACTGTCTAAACTTAAGACCAAGATCAAATATTGGGGAAGAGCTGATGTGTGATTGTTCAAACAGGTGTGAAAAGTAGTGGGAGCTGTCTTTTTACAGGCTACCGAAAGCTAAAGAAAAGAGATGCAGGTGAATCGCTGTCTTTTTTTCAAAAGAAAAGAAAGCTGCACATACAATCCTGTAATGCTTGGAAGAACACAGTCTGTAAAGCAAGACTGACAAATAAATGAGATATTCTGAAAACTCTTTATTTTTATAGTTGAAATACTATTTATTAAATAGTTTTAGCAAAGCTGTCAAGTCAGTCTAGATATGCTAATGTCTCACTTTCCAACCTTAAATATGAAACAGTAGAGACAGAGCCAAGAAAACACCAAAAAGCACTGTAAGCCTTGGTTTAGAACAACAATGTAAATGCCTAATAATAAGGCACCGGGACCTGCTGGATTCCCACCAGAATTTTATAAACATTCTGGCATATATTTTTACAGTAGATCTTTGATCCCACCCTCATATGGTCATGAACTGTGGTAGATCTTTGATTTGATCCTATGGTCCAATGGTCACAAACTGTAGTCGATATTTGTTCCTACCATCACCTATGATCATGCAACACATTCTCACTCCCAACTCATAATTTATTGACGCTTTGCCTTTGTGCGTCATATATTGACGCATCGTGTATCTCTTTCTCGTCATTTATTGACGCACACATCCAGCGTTGCATGTTTGACGCATTGGGCATCCCCCACCCCAACATTCCTACTGCCTAACCCTCATCATATTTTTAACCCCAACCCTCCTCTTTTTCCTGTTTGCTATTTGCATTTGGCTAGCATTTGTAAATCATTTTAACTGACATTTTTCTCTTCTAAGAAACACATAGCTTTAGTAGCTAGCTGTTTGTGAGCAATGAAAACAACGTTTTAAGTACTTACACTGATATTTTCACGTTTTATGTAGATGGGCAGTACTTTAATGAAAATTCTCTTCTTGCAAGCGATGAGTTCACAATTGCTTTTGGCCTTTACACTGATGACTTTGAAGTCGCCAATCCTTTAAGAACATCAAAGCTGAAACATAAAATGTGTGCTGTGTACTGGGTCATTGCAAACAGGGGGTAAACATAATTCTTTAAAAAGGCTCAAAATTTCAAAAATGTTGCAATGACACTTGCTACAAAACACCAGAAAGCAGTCAGTTACCATCTCTTACCATTTTTCAAACCATCAGTTGAAAATTATAAGGGTTACCCCAGTTTTACTTGCCTCTTTCCCCTTAAATATTCAGACTATTTGCTCCAGACATTGCAAAGGTAGGATGTGTCACAGAGAATCATGCATCATCCAGGCATGATTCTCTCTTTTGGTTCATGCTCTGGGGTCACATTTAGTAACGTGGTGTACGTGCAAAACAAGGCTTGAAACCTGTGTACTCCGATTTCTACGCAAAGTTTGTGATTTACAAAAAACAAACTTGATGTGAGATTGTGCGTTCCGTCACGCAAACTTGCATACGCCGGTTTTTGAGACTGGGGAAACTGGCGACGCAGATGGTGAGGTGGGAATTGAAGCCAGACTGCATCATGACTCCTCTCACACACTTAATTTTATTCCACATCAAACTGTAATCATAGATGGACTTTAGCATCAGCAGTAAAAACCAGTGTCAATTATGCTAGCGCTGGTGAGACATAAGGAGCTTTCAAATAAATAAAAATAAGGTCTATAAACCAACTTAAACCTCAAAAGTCTGCACAACATTTCATCAAAGTGTTGTCCTCTCCCCGATAATCACCATGGTAACGTGTACCGCAGATTAACACATAGATTGTAACAAGGT
>JBAMYA010000009.1:14867962-14886903 GCA_037176975.1 Arrhamphus sclerolepis
GCTGAATTTACTTCCTTTACTGATGGAGAGAAAACAACATAATAACCTGTCTCTCTCTCCTTTTTTTTTTTTTTTTAAATACAACAGTTTAGATGACACACAAATCACTAAAATCCAATAGATTTAGTTGCTACTTGATGTTTGTTTAAAACTGTAAAATTGTCTTCACCTTTCTTTCCTTTTTTTATGGTTTTATTATAGGGACAGGGAGGGGGATTTAAGAAAAAAACAACCCTATGAATAAATAACACAAACAAATAACACTATATTACTAAAAGTTTTACTTTGACTAGTTCACTTTTGACTTTTAGCCGTTAATAGCTAAAACTGGTGGCTAATTTCAGACTCAGAATGTATAGTTAGTGTGTTATAAACAGGTGAGTCACAGACACAGCGAACCCAAAACACTTATCTATTTAATCTGTTTAATAAACTGTTCATGTGAAGTTTTTGTTGTTGTTGTTGTTTTACCTGCAACTGTCAAACATACACAAAAGGGATTTATTTTAGAATACATTAAGATAGACACAATATGACTAATAATAATAATGTTAATTAAAATTAGCTCCATTAGCTGCTCCTCTGAGCTCAGCTAATGGAGGTTCCACCTGGTGGTGTTATTGAGATACAGGTTGTGATTCTTGTGTTTTCTTGAGGCATTTCTGGTCACATTTGGTCGGCACGTCATCCTGCTGTGAGAGGCTATCATTCAGGGAGTGACCTTGCCTTGGAGGGTTTTAGATGATGATGATGATGATTCTTTTAATGACCACACACAGCCACGCTGCTGGAATTTGTTTCTAGTACGGCGCTTTGGTACAGGTTCAAACATAAAGTACATAAACCATTAAACACAAAAACATAGAAATACATAAACACATATGTTGATGCATACTCGTTCCTCAGCGTTCAGAGTTCAGGATGTTTGTCTGTATGTCCTGTAGCGCCTCCCAGGGCAAGTAGCTGGAAGGCATAGTTTGCAGGTTGATGGTGATGGTAAAGTAAGCCAATGATGTTGCATGCTCTATTAATAACGCGCTGTAATTTCTTTTCCTGGAGAGTGTGTCGAGATGCCAGACCAGACTGTAGTGGATTAAGTGAGAACGCTTTCGATGATGGCACCTTGACTCTTAACTTTTTGAGCTGTCGTAGATGAAAAAGTCTGATTTGCAAGAATTCATAGGCTGACAGTACATATCAAAGTGACACATGAGAACCAGGATCCAGGATGCAGTCAGTGATTTAAATGTGACTGATCAGTCTACAAGACATCAGGTGTTTCCTAAAAATATAGCTGACAATATATGTATGAGTTTCATTCAGTAAAGGGACCCATATTCTAATATTTCAATGTTTTTCATCAGAGGGAGCTCGGTGATATGAAGCAGAGCTCCCAGCTGAGGATTCAGCAGAGAGAGAAGGAGGCGCAGGAGCTGAGACAGGCCATTTTCGCTCTAACTGTAAGTGCTGATTTCCAGATTGTCTTTGTTAAATGATAAAAATGTCCTCTCTCACATTACATGACAGAACCTGCCATTCATTAACATTAAAGCTGGTACACTAGTGAATTCTCTTGAAGCGATAGTCTTTTTATTTACAGTCCTCACTGCTCACAATCTTTCGGATGCTGTGTGTTTCGCCTCAGCGTTCGGCTCGAGCCGCGGCCGAGGAGAGCGACGCCATTTTTACTGAACTGATTCGTTCAATGGAGCTGAAGCGCTTTGAAGTGAGAGAGCTGATCAAAGCCCAGGAGAAGATGGCCATCACTGAGGCTGAGCAGCTGCTGGAGAAGATCCAGAAGGAGATTGGTCAGCTGAAAAAGAGCGAGGCTGAACTCGACCAGTTGTCCCGCACTGAGGACCCTGTCCACTTCCTTCAGGTGATGCCTCTCAGATTTACTTGTGGATTTTCTATTTCCAGGGATGTTGACTCAGCAGCACAATGTCTCCTTTGTCTGTCCGTGTTTAGAGTTGTCAGTCTCTTCATGCTCCACCTGCACTGTCAGCTTCACCTCCACTCAGCACTGACCCAGGCCTTTCCTTTGGTCTGGTGATGACAGCTGTGTCTGACTTTAAGGGACTCCTACAGGAGATGTGTCAGGGAGGATTTGTCAGCGTCTATGAGAGAGGTACGTACACTTTGTTTTGATGTGGTCCGTAAGCTTCCGTTGACCTTTTTATTTGATTTTAACTCTTCTCTACTTTTTGCAGTGAGAGATGTAAGAATTGTAGGTCTTCAAAATCCTGCAGCTCAATGTGATGTGACGATGCTCACTGGTCAGACTGGATCAGCCACACAAACAGAATCACCAGCACGTAAGTTTGTTCAGAGTTTTTCAGAAACTCACTCAACCTGATGCAACACACTCGTGTTTTTACCTTTCAGACTTGGTGGATCATCTGCAGGGCTGAACAACAATAATAATAATGATGATAAAAATATCAAAATAAAGGCTATTTTAATTATTTACAATAAAATCTAAAACCTCTCAAATTGATTTTTTTTTGATTGATTCATTCACGTTTGCCTTGATTCACGTTTTTATGATGTGAATCAAGCGTGTGGAGTGTTATTCTGAATGTGCAGACCTGAGAGAGAACGGTAGAGCTGCAGCTACTGGTAGTTATTAGGGCATTTATATGACAGAAAATGCGTTTATTTATTTATTCCTTTACTATACACCAGATCTGATACATTTTAAATAAACTCAACCTGGTATCTCAATGTCAGATATAAGCAAACACTGAAATTAATGTCTGAATATACTGTGTGATGGTTTAAAAATTGTTTTACCATGTTAGAGCTAAGATCCTTTCACATTCAGAGGCTCCTTCTATTTATTTTATATATAAACACTTTTGATCAAAATCTTTCAAATAACAGATTAGACTTTTATGCTGGCTTTACAGTCATGTTGTGCTCTGTTCTGTTGCCTAAATGAGGATATCTGTCAGTCAAAACAAGCATGTAGTATGGTTCATCATAATGTAAGACTTTTTTTCAATTCCACTAAAACAAATTTTTTTCAGCAAATTTTTTTTTTCTGTTTTTTTTGTTTGTTTTTTTTAATGCAAAAATTTGAGTTTTTCACTCTTTTTTTTTTTTGCTCTTCAGGGTCAATATTCCAAATAGACAATTCTGCTACACTTGTATCTCACATTCAGTAGCTTTTAAATAGTAGCACATTCAGTAGCTGTAAAATAAAATAAAATAAAATAAAAATAAAATAAAATCCAGTTTTTTGACGCCTTTCTGTATTTTTTTGCTACTTAAATGCAGTAAATACAGTCGACCACGAGCATCAACGACATCAACGACAAGCTGCTCTGTCCTCCTTGAGACTCAAACACTGGCATGTTTTCATCTGTTAAGCCGTACTTGGTCTCACTTTTAGCATTCAGTGGTATAATAATTGATTTCAAATGCATTTTTTTATACCTTCCTTCTGTTGCACACTTGTACAACTCCTGGGATAGCGTTTGTCGCGTAATTTCAGCCCCGTTTCTCCAAATACACGCACTCAAATTTTTAAATTTAAAGTTGTGCCTTTAAAAAAAAAAAGAACAATATTTTGTTTCTGCTTTGAGTTTCCATGTTTATTAAGTGTATTTTGGTGTGTTATTGTTATACACAGCTTTGACATCTCTAATCATGAATACACAACCCAAAAACATACCAGTTTGAACAGTGGCTTTATGTAAAAATCCGACTATCTGTTGTTGTTTTTTTTTGTGTGATGTTACACCTTTGTCCCTGGATACATTTAATTTGACTCTTTTTTTTTTTTTTTTTTTTTTTAACTGATGAGAAAAATCTTCCCAGGTCATTATTTTGCAGCAGAAACTCTCCCGTCAGCATGTTTGTTTACAGTTGAGTTTGCTGAATCTGCTGCAGATTCTGACAGTCGGGACACCTGAGACTGCAGTAACTGTATGCTGTTTCTCTCTTGTTGCAGCTGTCCATCTTCTCGGTCTGGACCAAACTCCTGTGAGCCCTCTGAACCCCTTCCTCAGTCCAGGACCTACCGTGCCCACCTTTAACTTCTCACCATTTGGTAAACAATTCAGTTAATATAAAATGCAAAGGTTAATGAAAATAAGAACAGACCAAACACAAACATGATCTTTTGTTACAGTGGGTTCAAAAGTTGACCTTTAAGGAACATTCTAGAGTTGAAACAACCGTAGGTCTATTATTAGTCATTGAACTAAGCCTCTGAAAAGACAAGAAAAGGTCAAAAGGTCATTTTAACTGTCTGTCCTGGCCTTTAATGTTTCACTATTGCTGATTTTAATCCTCTCTGACAGAACCAGGGTCCCAGGTGTTAATAAAATATGTTTGAACAGACTGTCTAAGAGGGCTGGTGAAGGACGCGTTCACTCTCACTCACACCTATGCACCAAAAAATAAAATAAAAAAAATCTGCTGCAAGCAAATTGCTGTCAACAGTGAATAGGGAATAGTTGATGGCCTCTGGTGTCATATTAGTTACTTGCTGCTTATATAGCTTTGCTAAAATAGGCAAGTGTTTGAAGCAGAGGCCACAAATTCTGTTGATTGTAGTTTTTGCAACATTAGTAGTCGGCTTATAACAAGCTGGTAACAGGCAGACGGAGGAACCAGTACAAACTGATCATTTTATGCACTTTTTTTGTACATAAAAGATCGAATTTTGTCTGGATACTGTCTGCACTATCACCTGCTACCACAGGTTTTTTTTTTTATTCCCAGGCTGGCAATTCCTTGTCAATGTTACTTTTCATACTAAGGCTCTGTTGAACGGTTATCAAGATGAGCTGATGACAGCTGTCCAGCTGTAATGGAGGGTCGTAACACAAACTTAGATGGTTGACGGTTGAACATCTATTTTACAAAAACGCAGTTCTTAATTCAACATTTAAAAAAAATTCTCTTCAGGCCTCATCGATTCCTGAGTGAGTGAAGTATTCTACACACAATACAATCTACAATCAATACCCAGCTTACATTTTACTTGGTTAATAATTCTGTTATCACTAGCTATCTGAATAACTCCCGACTTCCTGAAATGCCTCCACTAAACACCTGGAGCACCTTTTATTTTATTTTCTAAGCATGATAATCTATCCTAACCAATCATCGGGATTAAAATGCTAATATTTTGGTCCCTTTTGAAAGATATTTTAGCCCTGCTAGAGGCATTACACTGTTCAACATGGCATAATGTTAGCAGATGTTTGCGTTTTCAAAGTGCTACCATGACTGGTTTTGAATGTTGGTTTTGGACAGTTAGTTACTATTAACTGAAGAGCATCATAACTTTACTGAAACACAGTTACGGACAGTTTTTGCTTTGCTCCCGTACCCCAGGCTAATATTATTTGCCATTTGGCTGCAAACACAAACTCCATTCTGTCTCAAAATTGCTTCCACTCATGTTGCTTCGGTTTCTACTGAAAATTGACACTTAGACCTAGGACTGTTTTATCTCTGGAATGTTCCTTTATTGTAACGCATCGTCAGCGTGTGAAATGGCACAGCATGAAGCGTTGGTAAACTTTATGTGGCAGTTATTCAAACATAATTTCCTCATGTCAACATTTCCTCAGTCCAGTCCTCAAACACATGCCCTTCATCCTCGCGTCTCTGCTGCTTCAGGGCGCTGCAGATTAATCATTCTTCTTTTGTTTGCGTAGGCTCGAAAGTCTCGTCGGGACCCAGACAGAGACACCTTCAACGACGCCCCATCTCCAGGAGGAAATAGCCATCAAGCTCATCTTTTCACACAGGCTGAATGTCATTACACTCCAGTGCTGTTCTCATCCATATCTGCACTACCACTCACGAACTGGACCTTTGAAGAAAAAAAAAAAAAATTTAATCTTTTGGAATTAGTTTAATTACTTTGTTATCAGCTTTACATTAAATCTTTCATTATTGAAGGGGCAGCAAAGATATTAACTTATTACCAGTATTAACATCAGCTTGTAATATAAGCAAGTTTTAGTTTTTGTGGTTTTATAAGCTTTCTTTGCTTTAAATCAAAACTCTGTAAATAGTCATTTTGCTTTGAAAAGTTGTTATAATTAGTAACACTACAATAAAAAGCAGTGTGTGTTTATCCAGACGGGGGTTGGGGTTGTCCTTCACTGTACAAATACAGGCATCCAGCGTACAAGTTCAACACTGCTTTCCTGTAAAATACCAAGTATCAGATTACATTGAAGGTTAGTACCTGTGTCCTGTTGAAGGTTGCTCTTTGCACAGTTTTCCTCGCACCGCCTGCTTTTAGGTTTGGTGGCTGTGATTGGATGCTTCTGGGAGCAGCAGGTGAAACCTGAGACTCTGTCATCAGTGCACCTGAAAGCTACACCCATCTTCGTTCCTTCCTGTTTCAGCTCAAAGAGTGTGTCGGCAATGGCAGCCGCAACTATTTCCATTGAACAGGACCAGTTCTCTTGTCCGGTGTGCCTGGAGGTTTTGCGAGACCCTGTGACAATCCCCTGTGGACACAGTTACTGTCTGGACTGCATTGAAGACTACTGGAACAGGCCTAAGCAGAAGGACCAGTGCAGCTGCCCACAATGCAGGCAGGTGTTTCATCCCAGACCTCTGCTGAGCAGAAACACTGTCCTGGGTGAAGTGGTGGAAAAGTTCCTGAGAAGTGGAGTTCAAGCAGCAGGTCAACACCTGACCAAGCCCGAAGAGGTGAAATGCAGCGTCTGCAGAACGAGCAAGGCAGTCAAATCCTGCCTTGTGTGCTTGGAGTCTTACTGCGTGCCTCATCTGAAAGCTCACGGCGAACGCTTCAGCAAAAAAGCCCACACGTTGATCCCAGCAACAGATCAGCTGAGAGAGAAGCTGTGCCAGCACCACAATAAGTTACTGCGGCTATACTGCCACGACGAGCAGCAGTGTGTGTGCTCTCAGTGTGCCAAAGAGAGGCACAAGGGCCACGATACAGTCTCAGTGGTGGATGAGAGAGCGACTCAGCAGGTGAGTCAGAACAGGAGGAGGAGGAGGAAGTCGTTCCTCGATTCACAAAACAAGACTTGTCTCATTGTACAGAACAAAATTTTGTAATCCTAAATGATCTAATAGCAATTGAAAGTTTTGTCTGATTCAATGTCAATCAGTGAGTTTTTTTTTTTTTTTTTGTCATTTTATATAGTATATGTACACTTCTGGTTTCACCTATATATTTGTAAATGACTGATACCTCTTAAATTAAACTTAACCCTTCCAGAACAGTTTTCCACTTTAGCTCAGCTGATTTTAAATCCGTGTTGGCTCAGACAGGAATGCTGCATTTCTGGATCATATTCGCTGTGGCTTCTTGTTTGCATGATTGAGCTTTAACCAGCATTTGTGGATTCTGCAGAAAACTGTGTTCTTCTACCGCGTCTTCCAGAAGCATCACAAAATCATGCTTGTTTTTACTGCAGTTAAAATCCCAGTATATATATATATATATTTTTTTTTTTTTGCCCTTGCCAGACATTTGTCCAGATGTTTTCTTTTGTAGCACTATTTTTACATTTCCAACTGTTTGCTGTCATCAAAATGCAAAACATTTTCCATGAAATTAATAATATATCTCACTTTCAAGATCTAAGATGTTTTCTCCGTTCTGTCGTGAATAAGAATCTGGGTATATTGTAAGAGACTAGCAAACATGCTGTTTTATTTACATTTTACACAGCATCCCAGCTTTTTGGAACTGGGTTTATATTTTATTTCAAAGCGCCGTTCCACTGTCTTTTGCATGTCAGAGTAGATAACCAATCATTTGCTCTAAGCCTGTAAGAAATTTGAATTTAAAAAAAAAAAAAAAATCAATGTTTCAAGCAAGCTTTATGGGTCTTATTGGGAACAGTAGCTTCCTGATGGTATCATGGTGAGGTTGTCTGGGTTGTCTCACCTGGCATTGATGTTTTCTGGACTGATGATAGATGAAGAGAAGTTCTGTTATTACAGCTTGAAAGCATTCATGAAATTGTGCATGAAAGCTGTTGAAGCAGATTAGTGACACCCTATAACACAATGTGCATTTCATTTGGGTTTAATTATTTAAAACGGTACACATGATCTGACATGAGGGCTCTGTGTTTTGATTTTCAGACGCTTGTGTTTATTTGCCGCCGCAGTTAATTGAACTGAATAACGTTTTAATTTAATCCAGGGGGGAGAAATGGTTGAAGCCTCCTCCTCTTTGCTCTCTGCTCTTCTCCTGTCTTACATACTTAATATCTCTTCTTCATTTGGTCTGCACTTATTCTGGGCGTTACTTGGGTTTTGAAAAACTCAATAAGCTGTTCTTGCATGCAAACAGCTTTCCAGTTGTCATGTTTACTTAGCCTAATTATTAATTTGTTTACTTATTTATTCATTCAGCTCTAAAAATAAATAAATAACACAACTGGGTGTTTTAATGAAAATCAGCGCTGCAGAAAATCTCAACAGGCTACAGGGAAACATAATATTACCAGAGCTATTACAACAAGCTACCACTAGTGCGGCACCATTCTGCAATTAAAAGTCCACTCCGCCCGCTGGTTACCTAGCAACTATTCCCCTTGTTTCTAGTCCACACCAAGCCACCTGACCACACACATTTAGGATCCACGATGCAACTGCACTGTTGTGTAGTTTGTAGTTTAGTTCAAAGACGTCAACAAAACCCAAAACGTCCCAAATTGAGACACACACGTTTCACAAGCTGTCGTTTAATTTTCAGAAAATTTGATGTTTGCACCTTGGAGCCAGTAAATAAAAGATAAACCAAAAGTGGGAGACCATAAAAAAAGTAAAATCATGTAAAATCTGGAGTCAAATGAAGTGTTTTCTTTAATTTGAATTCAGAACCTCTCCTCCATGGAGAGTATGGTATTTCTCAGAAAGCTCTGCCTTATTCTGAATATGTAAACTATTTTATATATATATATATATATATATATATATGTGTGTGTGTGTGTGTTTTCTCTCAGAGGGTAAAATACTAATAGTAGCAACTCACTGCGATGTGTGCAGCCGCTGCATGTGATTAAAAGGGTTGAACTGAGGGATAACTAAATCAGTGTCTACGTTCAACATTTCTGTATCCAAACTATGGACTTGGACATGTCTGGACACGTCTTAAACAGATCTAAAATCAGCACTTATGCTCCACCAGATTTCTTACATATTAAACTATCTGTGCGTGTCATGATAAATCTCTGTGGGACTCTTTTCTAAAACTTGCTGTTTATAAATGAAACATGAGGGTGACTCATTTTGCAGTCTGTATGGCGTCTCAAATTGGAGTTGAGGGACTAGATTTGTGTGCGTGTTGTCTGAAACACAGGAATTATCTTTTTGTAGTCTGGGGTGAAGGCTTCAGCAGTTTAAATATTTAACACAGGGAGTGGAAAATGTGCCTTAGTCCTGCAGCCACATCTTATGCTCTGATGCTGCGGTGCCTGATAGACCAAAGGCCTTCCGATGCAATCCAATCCTTTGACTGTGAAATCAAAACGTTCCAACCTGAAAACCAACCATGGGAAAATTATTCAAGTCATCTGGATGGGAGACTTCTCTGTGTGATTTTCATCTGCTGTATTCTCTTAGAAAAAACTCCGAGATGCCTCTTTGAAGTCTGTGCAGAGACTGAGGGATGCAGAGAAGGAACTTAAATATGTCATCAGATACATCAAGGTGAGTATATTTCCTCTGGAAGAACTTCAAACATGTTGGTGGCATGCTGTGTAGAGCCAAAACTGAGGTGCACAGGTTTCCTGGAGAGCAAAAAGGTAACTTTACCCTCCACAGCACTCCACAGAGGCTGCAGTGGAGGAGAGCGAAAGGATTTTCTCCAAGCTGATCCGATTTATTGAGAAACAAAGCAGTGAGGTGAAGGAGACGATCAGAGTTCAGGAGAGAGCGGCTGTTAGTCAGGCTGAGGAGGTGCTGGAGAAGATACAGAGAGAGATAGCGGAGCTCAGGAACACCAGCGCTGAACTGGAGAGACTCTCGCACACAGAGGACCACATCCACTTCCTCCAGGTACAGATGTATGAAAGAAAATTATCTGACTTTTGAGTTTCCTTTTTTTTTTTTTAAAATCCCCTTCTGTTCACAGAATTAAGAAGTGAGATCTGATATCTTTTCTTACCATATTCTATCAGTAAAATAACAGACACAGGAAGCAGAAGGCCTTCCGAAGGCAGAAATACATTTTTACTTACGTTTGATCAGCTTGTTCGGTATTTACTTGAGGAAGTTAAAGTCTGGAGGAATTTGAGAAATAATAAGGCAAATTTAAATCTTGAAGTTTTATCATAGATAACCTCCTGGAATATGTAGCGGAATGATGAGCAGTGATGAACTCCTCTATTCAACAAGTACAAAATGTCACCAGGATCAGGAGTTTGCAAGTAAAACTAATAACTACAAAGGATTTGGGGGGTTAAAATGGTTGGGTTGGGCACTGTAATTCGCCTTGGTGTGAGTGGTAAACATTACATACATACGGTGTTCAAATCCAGCCCTTTTCTTTGGCTTATGTTCTGCATTGCTGAATGATTAAAGTTGTCTGACATTAAATATTACATCAAGGACAAACAGGAGTCAAATTGTGTCATATCTGTAGTCTATTTTGCAATCTTGGCATTTTAAAACATTAAAAAGTTTGATTAATGAACTACAAGCAGCTGACTTACAGAAAAAGTGAACTGAAAGACAACTTTGTATTATAGTAGACTACAGATGAGCTTTTAGAAGGTTAAGAAGTTTTAGCCCATTTTCCTTGGACCCAGCTGCTTCTTCAGTCTAAAGTTTAAAACTAGACATTGAGAAACTTTAAAGTGATAAATTGTGTATGCCATTTTTGATTGTAGTAATAATTAGATTTTTATAAAAGCTTTGGAATTTTTTTTTTCCAAAGCACTGTATGCAATTACTAAATGAACATGATGAAAACCGAATCAAATTATGTATTCAGTTACATTTGGTTAATTTAAAAAAAAGTGTACAATTTATTCACACTGCAACACAAACGGTAGGAAACAAACTATCAACAAAATTCTTATGTCAGTAATAAAAAGTTAAATGTTCATGGCATGTTTACCCTTATTTACTGATGAAGGCTGACTGCCAACAACGAAAGAGTTGAAGTTGAAGAACCTCCAGATCAGAAAAGTACGGCCACTTCCAGCACTGCAGTTCTTTCATTGACAGCAGGGGGCGACATCTTGTTTGGGAAAAACAAAGCCAATTCTTGTTTTTGAAGAAACTAAAACTCATTTCCGCCTTTCAATGCTCATTTCCAGGAATGACCCGACAAGTTTTAGCCTTAATGGGTTCAAATATTCTTTAAAACATTTTTGTTGTATAATAATGACACCAAAAAACAAAACAAAGCATGACTTCTATTGTCTACATTCAAATATTTTCCTGGAAGTTATTTGGTTGTTCTACATGTTTTCGCAGAAGTGCAAATCTCTTCATTTTCCTACAAAAACTGTGGAGATGCCCAACACTGACGTACTTACATATTTGATGTATAAAACTATGAAAGGAGCCCTGGTCAATCTGAAGGACAGCCTGGACGGAGCATTTAACAAGGATTTCAACAGAATATCTGACAAAGGTACTTCATTTTACATCTTTAAATATCATTTTTGGTGCATGGTAAACAAAAGGCGTTTGTCTCCATTTCTAGTAATTTCCCTGAAGGACAGCAACGACCCCAGTGGCTCTGAAAAGATTAAAGGTATGTGATTTGTGTGCAGATCCTTTGTAATGAAAAAGGCTGGTCTGAGCAGCTTAAGTAAAACTTGTTTTTAATCTCCTACATTATTTTCAGTCAGTGACGATGCTCCATATAACACAGGACCAAAGACGAGAGCTGACTTTCTCCAATGTGAGTTATATAACAAACCCCATCAGCTTTTCTTCATTAGAAAGCAGAGATGGATGACCTCTGACCCCCTTCCTCTGTCCAGACTACAGTGACCTAACGCTGGATCTGAACACTGCCAACTCTTACCTGAGCTTCTCTGAGGGGCGGAGGTCAATTACCACCCGCTCAGAGCCGCAGCCTTACCCTGATCACCCAGACCGCTTCACCAGATGGGCCCAGGTGCTGTGCAGATCTGGGATGGCTGGTCGCTGCTACTGGGAGGTGGAGTGGGCTGGAAACGGCGGCGTCTCCATTGGCGTCTGCTACAAAAACATGAGCAGGAGTGGAGTGGGAAGCGACTGTAAGCTGGGGCACAACTCAAAATCCTGGAGCCTGGACTGCACCAACACAGGAGGCTCATTCCAGCACAACAAAGAGAACGTGACCATTGCTGCTCCCTGTGGCAGCAGAATAGGGGTCTATCTGGACTTCAGGGGTGGGACACTGTCTTTCTACAACGTGTCTGATGCAATGGTTCTACTTCACAAAGAGAAGACCACCTTCACCCAGCCTGTATACCCAGGGTTCTGGGTGGGGCTGGGTTCTACCTTGAAGCTGTACTCACTTTAAATGTCAAACTGAGTGTGTTACGTCAAAAGCTGTTTCAACTTCCCTACATTTAAAGTGTGTGTATATATTTTATTAAGAGAAATAAGGCAAGAACCCAAAGTTTCTGCTCTAAGCTTTTTATTAACCGTACAAGCTGGCAGCAGCACACCTTGGTAGAGCAGGTAAAGCTTAGATCTTGTTGAAGGCAGCGACATCTACACTCTGGACCTGCAGAGGAAGAAGACAAAGAAAAAGTAAAGCTTTGTATCCAATCTAACTTAAGAGACAAGTTAAAACTCACTCAATCATTTCAAATAATAAAGTTGTTTTGATGATTAAATTTGTGGCTATTTAAGCATGCTACTTTCAGTTGAAGACTGAAACCATTCACTTACCTGAGCCTAAACCTGACAAAATAGATGATCAAATTAAAAAAAAAAAAAATCAACTTAAATATCTAAACTCAGAAACAGTGAAGTCTTGTTTTAAGACTAAATTTCATTGACATTCATACATTATTTTCCACTGCTGTTACTCCTCCATTGTCATTTTCAAGTCAGGGAGATAGTTTGCTCGAATGTCTGTAAAAATGACTTATGCTCAACATTTATCAGCGCCTACTCGCAGAAGATGCACTTTATTTGCTCCATTTCTATGCCTGAGCTACATAAAGTAACTAAAGGAAACTGAGTACAGTGCTGCAAAAAGTAACCTGTACTGCCCTCTACATACTCGTGGAGTAAGTACATACTCGTGGTGTAAGTACAGAGCTATGTTAACAAAACAGTGTAAACACCAAAGATAACACAGGGCCTGTGTGTAGCTGTTACACAGAAGCATACGTTAGGCTTCCCTCCATGCATCAATCTCCAAATACAACTCAGATCACTTGGCAGAGCAGAAGCATCTCAGCAGGATTTTCCCTCCCTGGTTTGACAGATGAGCTCCAGCTCTGACATGCACTTCTTCCTTTCAACTATGTGCTCAGAGAGCAGCGATGAAAAAGGAATCAGCCAAACACATGGAGGATGACCTCAGAAACACACAGGGGGCTTTTCTCTGAGTTTTAACTCCCTACCTCAACTACATTTTCTATGCACACAGTGCATCTGGGGAGTGTCCACAGCGCTTCACTTTGTCGACATTTTGTTAAGTTACAGCCTTATTCTAAAACGGATTAATTTTTTTTCCCCCTTTATAAATTCTAGACAAAATATCCCATATGGACAACATGGGAAGAGTTTGAGATTTTTGCAAATTAGGAAATTTGCAAATATATGAAATTCAACTCAACTGTCTTGGAGTAATCATTACTTCCTATATTTGTAATTTTTACATTTTGTTTGCTTGTGCGCAGTGACGAGTTCCTGGTTAATGAACGTTGCTGGTAGCGCCGTGTTTTCAGACGGACAACCTCCACCAGTTAACAGGCTGCTGTGGCCTTACGCTCCAGATAGTTGTCCCTGTTGCCCCTGGCAACATCACTTCAACAAAAATAGAATAAGTACTTTCCTGAAAGTTTTTGGGACATGAGCTACTCTTTTCTTCATAGAATTATTTAGATGTCGTTTTAAGAAATCAAACTGCTTCAGCTGGATCATAAAGTTTACTGACATTTGTCAACTGGCAATAACTTTAAAAAAAAAAAAAAAAAAAAAGGCATCTGTCTAGAATTAGACATTTGTGCTACCACCCCCAGTGGAGGAGGACGTACTATTTGTGGTCCCACATGAGAAGATTACTTTTCAATAATTGATCAGTACAACATTTTACATTTTTTTACGCAATGGTTCGTCCTCATTTTGCAGAGGGATGAATGTTTCAGAGAATATATCTGTACTACTGAGGTTTGAATCTGAGTTGTACAAAACAGAAGTGCATTCATATAAACTTAACATACTGCACCCAGTAAGGGATAAAAGAAACTTGTACATGAGTTAAACAGAAAGCTGGACTGATATCTAAAAGTAATTCAGATTTGCTTTTAAAGTGGAACAAAATCACTTTATAGCCATAAAATATCAGTTTCAGTTGTCTTATAAACAGACCACTGATTACATTTATGAACTATTATTGAACTCTCAGTCAGCAGAAACCGACTAGACAACTTGACTGACTAGAAGAGCCACAATGAAATGCTTGTAAACACAGGTTTGTTTATATCTTCACATGTATGCTGTATGTTGTAAAATCAGTCTGCAAGAATGCTGTAGAAATCCAAAGATCTATCACTGATGGCCATTACAAAACTCTCTATGTTTGTCATGCTGCCATGAAATTATACATTGTTATTTGTGTAAAATAAATCAGTATACTAATATAATATAAGCCAGTAGAATAGGCGCTGTTGTAAAACCTACAGCATGAGCCAGCAGGGGGCGCTAACAATCTCAAAATTGAAAAACAGCATTAGCTTGTATCAAGACTTCTTTTCATACAGAGACATACAAGAAATATATGCTGTTAAATATATTACATATATAATGGGGTCACCATTCACGCAGCTATAACCAAATTCCTTTGTGATTTAAAAAACAAAAGGGACAGAAATGTCCCAAACTAGTTGCTGACACCAACTGTATCATGGAAGGTTACAGTTTGCATGATACAAGACTAAAGATATCAAGATACCGGGAGAGCATCTACAGGAGAGCGCCTCAACTCAAGTAAGACTCTTCCTAACTTTTCCTCCTAGTGGGAACTAGTTACCAAGCGTGAAAATACTTGTAAAATAATTGTGTAATATTGGCATGAGTGTATTTAAGAAGCTCAGGATGTCACAGAATTTTGAATGCAATTTTTTTGAAAGCCACACAAACAAAAAGACTCAAGGAGGTTTAAATGAGCGCATGTTACTCACGTAGTCCTCAAACTTGGTGATTTCTTCCTCCAGGATGTCGGTTCCGACTTTGTCGTCCTCAACCACGCAGTTGATTTGCAGCTTCTTGATGCCATAGCCAACTGGAACCAGCTTAGAAGCTCCCCACAAGAGCCCATCCATCTGCACCGAGCGGACGCACTCCTCAAGCTTCGCCATGTCTGTCTCATCATCCCACTGAGGAAACACATGAGCGTGCAGAGACCAACAACTTTCATCAGAATGTAAGTTTATATAATCTAACTTCATTCATTTTTTAAATTAGAGACGTTGCACTTTATTTTTTAACATGATGCACAAAAACTGATTTGCATTTATTAAAAACCTAAGTCAAACAGATCTGTCTTTACTCATACGACACTTAATGAATTAATGTACTCTTTTCTTTTGGAGCCAATCACCTTTCACCCTCAAGAAGAATTAGACCAAATCAAATTTACTGAATGTCACCATATTTTATGGATTTCTAACTGTGGTGGTTTCGCCCAGCTGCAGGACGAGAGGTGACGTGGTGGCTCAGGGAACAGCGCCGATAAATATAAACAGCAGCACGGTGGCTCCAGGACCGCTGCTGACACTATTGAGGGGTTCTTAAAGTCATGAAAATCCACATGCTCTTATAAGTTCTTGTTGCTTGCAGACCCAGAGTCGTGTAAAGTTGATTCAATTACAGCAATATCTGCTATATTGGAGCACAGTTGGAGCTTGGACATGTACGTACAGGCTTGACGTCCAACAGGATGGATGATTTGGCGATGACAGTGGGTTTCTTGGCTTTCTTGGCTGTGTAGGCCTCCACGCGTTCCTGCTTCAAGCGTTCTGCCTCCTCATCTTCATCATCGCTGCCAAACAAATCAATGTCGTCGTCATCGTCTCCATTTTCCACCTTTACTTGTTTGACTGGAGCTGCCTGCACTGGAGCAGCCTGGAGGACAGTGACAAAAAGATTGGAGAACGTGCACAGTGGAACAATGTTCCCTTTTGCTGATTATACACGACGTGCACGTCTGTTGCATCTATGCAATTTATTATTTACCTTAGCACATGGGACAGCTGCTGTTGCAGGGGACCTCTCAAGCACAGCTACTCTGGACTCCAGCTTCTGCAGGGTGGCCCTCATGTCCTGCACCACTAACATGAAAACACAACAGGAAAGTTACAATAATTGATGATTTTTGCTATTTGAGAGCAGCAGAAGGAAGCTGAATTCTAACCCTTTTGATAAGCTAATATGATGATACATTCATGAACACTTAATTTAAACATCCTGGAAGTAGAGGTTAAAGAAAGCAGCTGGCTTTTTAGCTGACAAGCGCAGTGTTCACTAGCAGGCTGCTATTTATTGCCTTTATTGTATTTAATTATTTTATTTAACTAAATGACAGCTCTTTCCAAAAAAGACAACTTGAAGATTCAGCATGAAACCTTGTAAATCTGAGGGGAGCTGTATGATGCATATTCAGGCATCAACGGTTCCACTTTGAACCTGCATAATGTAGAACCATAAAATACTGTGGAAAATGTTAAGCGGGAGGGAAACACACCTTTGTGCAGAGTCTGGTTCTCCAGCTCCAGGCTCTTCATGCGTGAAACCAGTTCCTGGTCTCCTCCTCCATGTGAGGAGGACTGCAAGAAGATGAAAATGTTTTTTTATAAGACTCATGTTGCAGGTCAGCACAGCAATGGTAAAAACATTTAAGATCTCTTCCAAGTCTGGAGAAAGAAAAAACACAACAAAACATTAGAAACACAAAATGTGAGGTTAAAAATGAAAAGAAATATGAAAGCCATGCAGGACTGAAGTCTGTGACATGATTTGTACAGATGCACCCAAGCATACTAATAAAATCCCATATATCCCAATAAAATCAGATTCTTCCACTGAAAGGTCAGCATGCAACCAGACGAATGTTTAACAAATTACAAAATTGGCTTCTTCTCCTCCACACCAAATGATAATTCAGAGGAACACAAATATTCTTCTTTTGTTGGTTATGAGAGGATTACACCACCGATTAACTTATGTTAGTGCGAGAGCACAGGAAAACTGCTTTGAAATTAAAGAAAAGAGAAAAAAAAAATCACTTGAGTTTACAGTGACCAACCCAGCTATGCATAAACCATTACAACCAGTTTTTAGAAACTTTATAGAAATGGTTCACAAAATCACAAATTACCATCTATGTAATGTGAAAAAGAAGGTTTACCCTCTTAATTCTAAGACTGTCTGTTATACACAAAACCCTCCCAAAGGACATTTCAACAAAATTAAATGTTCAGGACCTTAGCAGGTCTTAAAATGTAGAATATACAACCTAAGACAACAACATGGTGTTAAACTACCGTTCATTTGATAAAATCTAAATTAAAATTCTTCCATGGGAATTAAGAGCTGTAGTCATGTGTTGCTAATAAAATGTATGATCTGGCAGTTACGACAAAATAGAGCTTTCACACCTTCAGGGATTAATAAAAATTATTAAACTGAAATGAAGTGAATTAACTAATCATCAGTAGGTGTGCAGACTCCTATAAAAGCAGATGTTTAGGCAGTTTGCTGGTTTGGTGTGTGTCTAATGGAGGCTCATGCCTCTATGGTGTCCTGGCAACCCCCCTTTCAGCACTCCACACCACCCTGGGCGGCTGCCCATGTCGCCTGTAACACAAACCAGGTGACATGGACCCTTTACGGTCAACGCTTGTAATGACCTGGTCAGCCTGACAAATTCTGTGATGGTAACTTTAAAATAATAAAAAAAATATATATAAAAAAAGCTGAGCATAAGCACATGCCTACAACCCAATACTCTGCAATTTGTCCACAATCATCAGGATTAATTGAACATCTGAACTTTTTTTTTTTTTGTAAATCCCAATGCCCACATACACAAAACTTTAGGACTGAAAGAAGATGTACTTTCCCCGCCACGTTGATTAAAAAAATAACACTGAATCATTAGTAGATGAGTGATGAGATGGCAGGACAGGATGGGATGTCACAAGTCAATGACGACAGAAATGCATTGCACGTCAGGCAACATCAGATGCAGATGTTTGTCTCATGCAGCAGGCCGGAGCAGCAACGCTGGACGAGGAAGACTTACATTTCTGTGCTGCCGTTTCTGTTGACGCCCTTTGGCCAGCTGTTGGCCCGTTTTCACCTACGCCCCAGTGATGTGCAAGATTGAGCAAAAAGGAAAACATTAAGGTAACAGAAACAGCAAACAGATGCTAAATACTTTACACTCTGCAGTCCATAGATGGATGGATGTCAGATAATATTGAAAGAGAAATTAAGAGTTTCAAGCCAGTTAAACTTTTACATTTATGTATAATTTAAATTTTTTTTTATTAACATTGCCAAACTGGCTTTGCTGCTCTTTAGATTTTTTTTTTAATTAATTTATTTAAATTGGGCTATGTGAACAACTTCTGTTTGCCTGGAGAGAGCTGGGATTAGCTCCAGCAGACCCCTGTGACCCTGCACAGGAATTAACAGGTATAAATTTTATTTATTTATTTTATTTCAGATGTAAAAGATGTATAGGAAAATCAATACACTACAAATCACAAACCCAAAAATAAAAACAAAAGGAA
>JBAMYA010000009.1:14898859-14910014 GCA_037176975.1 Arrhamphus sclerolepis
AAAAGGGGGTGGAAAGCAAGTTGGGGGGTGGGGGGTTTGCCCCCCCCCCCCCCCCGTGTGAACAGAAGTGGTATTTTCTCTCCAGCGTGACTCTAAGATTTTACAGCATTCTTTGCCTAAAAGGAAAAAAAAAAAAGTACAAGACAAATATACAGATACAAACATCTGATTTCACGAGGTTAGGGTTAGGGAGCGACAAACTAACCTTTGATATTTATAATGGATATGTATAATTACACTGCTGACCGCCTGGTACAGTTACTGCCTTTTTCATCTAGAGCCAGAAGGATCATAAGTATTTCTGTATTGTATTCAAGATGTAACTGGTGGCACCAGAAAAGTAAAAGAAAACAAAACCGCATCTAAAAATGCAAGAAATAATACTTTTTTTCTTTTTTAATAATTTTCATAGGCTTTTTGAGCAAATTATTGATATTCTTTTATACATTTGGGATCCCAGATCATTAAAAATAATTTAGGAGTCCCTGGTGTAGAAAACAAATATAAACATAAACATGCGGTTCACAGAATACAGCCGACCATGCACACACTTGCACGCACGCACACATACGCACACACACACACACACTTACAGTGTGATGGTGGATAACTCTGACATCCTGCACGAATGCTGCACAGCCTGTGTGGGCTCACTGAAGCATTTCTGAGCACAGCTGCTACACAGCACAAAGACAACACACAATACAACAAAGACAATGTCTTTAGGGACACAGACACGCAGTCTCAGACACACGCAAAATCTTCACACCCTGTCACGCAAGTATAGACCCAAGCACAATGAGAATGGCATTATCTGCAAGGCCTCAAAAGAAACTAACGCTGCGGAGGCACACCAGGAATGATGTCTGGCATCTCCACAATGAGACTCACAATTCCTGCCAATAGGAAGTGTGAATCTCAAAAAAATTTGGAGGTTGACAACCATGTGATGGTGACAATTTACGTGTTTGTGTTTAAAGAAAAAATGTTACCAACGCTGTGATGAGCATAATGTACAGTTGGTGTCATACTGAATACAGCAATGCATTCAAAATAGACTATAGTGGGTTTTAAAGGTGGGAACATGGAACCCGGTTTACCAGTATCACTCACTGATGTTATTAAAGAATGTATTATGGATACATACAAGAGGTCATACTTGTTTGTAGGATCAGATTGCATTTGGTTCTTCTATTTCATGGGACTCTGCAAGTGTTGATTTGTAAGCAAATATAAGTAATATTTCTGTCAAAGCCCCACAAATCCTGTTGCAATCTACTTCATTGTTTTAAGTTTTAATTTTTTAAATCTATTTATTTTTTACGTTCAAATTATTCACGAGTTTCTAAGGTCTTTAAGTTATTGATTTCAACTTACAGATAGATGCTTGATTCATTCCCTCCGATGTCAGGGGACTGCAACTTCTGCACCAGGATGATGATTATTCCAATAAAAAGGACAAAATTGATCTGAAAACAAACACACAAATGCCATATAGTCAATCAGCAGAAAATCCATTAAAGTACGTATGACTCAGTGAAGTATGGGCTGCCTTACAGCTTACTTGCAACTTAATTACTTCAAACATGACATGTCCAGTCCACATGATCTGTGTAGTTCTTTAGCTTTATTTGATTTTAACAACTTTTTTTTCTTTTGTTCTGCATGTTTATACGGAAATCATCAACTAAGATTACTAACTAAAAATCTAAGTGAAAGAAAATAGAAATACAAGAGAAAAGAAAAGGCAGACAAATTAAGCATACCATTATTGAGGCAACAACAGGTCCTTTGATCACCCACCAGAGGGCAGTATTCTCATTTGTATCCCAACATCTGGATGAGGAGGAGAACAATAATTCGTCATTCATTCAACATGGCCTGCTTTATGTTCTCTTAGCATCACGTAATAGCAGGGAGCACAGCACGGTGGTGGCCATTTGCAAAGTAAAAACAGGAAAAGGTCACAGGCAAAAGGAGGTCTTAAACTAGATGCACACTGTTCCACTGAGCTAGCAATTCGATGATGAAATAAACAAATAGTTTAAGACTCCAACATGTAATTTGATTTTCATATTCACCTCACATCAGATCTAGAAAGTGATCAAAGATGGAAACTGAGGAAAGGATGGAGAAATCCGCAACTAGCAAACTTAATGACTTATTTTCTTTATTTCCACTAAAATATAATGATTTACATAAGTTTGGTCTAGAGGAGAAAAAAACAACTTTGCTTCTAAATAACTAAGTGATTTATTACTCTCATAATCTACAAGTAGTTGAGCATGTGTAATTTGTAATTGAAAAGCTGTGACGTACCCAGTGTTGTGAAAATGGAGCCTCAGAACTGCCCAGACAGTCACACAGATGGTGGGAGTTCCTAGTATCAATAATATAAACAATAAATAAATTGGGATTATTAATAAAAAAAGTGTCAACACAAAGCACAGTTGGGTTAATTACAACACGCCATTTGAAAGTTCCAGCAAATAATCTGGTGACAGAGTCATTCATTACGTTGTGTCCATGTTTCAAAATATAACATTAAAGGTATCTCTCACTGTGATATGTTTCTATTTGTGATTAGTGGAGGAAAACTGGAAACATTTACTCCTCTGCTTTTTCTTTGATTCTTTTTTTTTATTTTTTAGCAATTGTAAGATTGCTAAGACACTTTTTTTGCTTTAGTTCACACAAATCTTTGAAAAAGAAAGACAAGCAAGGGAAGAAGGAAAATCTTCCTTTTTAAAAAAAAAAAAAAAGATGGAAACTATGAAAAATATTTTGAAATTTACCATATA
The DNA here is from genome assembly GCA_037176975.1 of Arrhamphus sclerolepis. Classification (NCBI taxonomy): domain Eukaryota; kingdom Metazoa; phylum Chordata; class Actinopteri; order Beloniformes; family Hemiramphidae; genus Arrhamphus; species Arrhamphus sclerolepis. The sequence continues at coordinate 14,901,661 of JBAMYA010000009.1, forward strand.
AAGAATATCTAAATTGGTTTGACTTTTGCATCACTAATGAGCCAGAAGGAGCTACTCACCCCACCCGACAATGGTGTACCAGTAGAAGTAGCGTCTCTCTGGAAAAAAGGTTTCCACCAGTAGTGTGAAGAGATACAGACCCTCAATGAACAGCCAGAAGTAGTTGGACATGACGCAGTAGTGGAAGAAAATCATCACTGCTTTACATGTCACCTGCATGAGGGGAAAAGAAAAGAAAAGAAAGAAACATGTGAAGATGAAAAAATTCAAAAAGTGATTTCATGCTTCTGCCATTCACATCAACAAAAAGACATGTTGTACCTTCGAACTTCAACTTAGCAAAAGCCACATTTGGATATAAAGCTTTGTGGCTGTTTTCCTCTCAGTAAAACACATTTCAGCTCTAAATTGTAAAATCCTTGTTTAATGATCAGTCCATTTTCTCAAAGCCGAAGACCATAAATGTCAGAGTAACAAATGTCCTTACTCTAATAAATCACAAACTGAGCAGATGCTGTGGTCACGGGGCAGGAGCACAGTCACTAAACTGTAATTACCCTAAAAATCTAGCAAAAAAAAAAAAGTAAAAGTAAATAGGCCTATTCAAACCACTAGCCGGAATGACAAACCTAAATGTCAGGTGAAGTGTAATGAACTGGCATCATGTCAGTGGCAGGTATTCAAATTCAGACTGGAATCGACCATTTACAGCACTGATCTGATTCGCAATGCTGTCATGATGGTGACCGCTGATCGCTATGGCAACAGAGGTACAACAGTAGATCTAGACAACAAGGGCAAAGAAACCTTTGATATGTTAATGGACTTCTAGTGGAACATTTCAACTGGCCACACTGAAGCCATTAGCACTCTTAATTGAGTCTATTTATTATACCTGATTAACAATGAGCAATGTCTCATTACCGGACAAAGGCTCAAACTTGGTCTGAATTCGTAATTAAAGAGAACTGGTCATCTATTGTGTTTGCTTTTTCTAAAACTTTGCTTTTCATCAAAGTTCCTTCAATGGTGAATATAAAAAAATATGAAACAGGAGAGACTGGAGGAGGAGCGAAGCCAGCTCTTATTTCAAACAGAGAACTTCTGATTATATTTTACATGCATATGTTCCGTTCCAAAACACTGAGATTGTCCACTACTATCCACAGCAGCCTGTTAAACTGATCTCCAGCCAGTGTTCTTCAAACTTCCTTTACTGGCACCTGTTAGCAATTATTTATTTAAAGTAGGTCTCATTTTATAACCAAAACAACAAAAACAGCAACAAAAAAACAAAGAAAAACCCAATAATCTGCTTTAGGTTGAATTTTTTTTTTTTTTTTTAAGCTTTTGAATTGAAAATAAATGTTTACATGAATAACCACACAACCAACAGCTGTGATTATTTACTGACTGTGTGTACGAAGCAGTGTTCACTGTCTTTCTTAGTGAACAGCACGCCGTCCTTGATGAAGACTGAGATGGCTCTCAGGATGAAGGACACGAACAGGTTCATGTGGATGAAGTTCCTGGTGCAGTGGAGCTTCCTGAGATGAAAGAACATACAGAACAGTAGGGCTCAGGGACTCACAGCTTACTTCTTTAAATATTCTCGGCATTTTTGTCCACCAGGTCAGAGTGGGATCTGAGAAACATTCTCACTTGGTTCTTCTGACCAAAATGAATAAAAACGAGGGTGAATCACAACCACGAGTCTGTAACGCTGTTGAAGATAATAATGTTGCACATTTCTCAGGCAAAAATCATAGTTGCATGAAGTGGACCCTTCAATGGGACTTACATTTTTAAACCATCAGAAAAATAAATAAATAAATTGCCTGTCTAGTTAGAAAATAATTTGAAGTCGTTTTGCCAGTTTTCTATCATGTTTGATCAACAGTTTGAAGTTTGTTTTCCAAACAATTTGAAATGAATTTGAAATATTTTGACAATAACATCCTTGTTTAATTAGAAAAATACTTTCTGAGTAATTTAGAAGGTATTTGCTACATTTTATTTCTTCTTTGTTTAGAATGTTTCTTTTTTTGTACATTGTATTTCTTATTTACTTAAAACAATTTCTGAATATTTAAGGTGAGTTTGCTACATTTTATTGTTTGTTTGTTTGTAACATTTTCTGAATTAGATTAATTTTACATTCGCTCCATGCTTATTTACTAGATCTTTAATTAAAACACTCGTGCTTTGTTTGAATTCTTTCTTAACAATTTGAGGTGAATTTGCACCATTTTGTCACTTTTCTGATTAGAATCTTTCCCAAACAATTTAAAGTTTGTTAGCTATATGTTTTTTTTTGTTTTTTTTTAACATATTCTGAAGATTTTAATGTTCATTACATTTTTTTATTTTTTGTTTAGAACATTTTCTGAACATGAAGGTAGTTTGTTACATGTTGTTGTCTGTTTGATTAGAACTATTTTGAACTATTTTGAATGAGTTTCCTACCTTTTACTCCTTTTTGCTTGAAACATTTTGTAACGATTTGAAGATGCTTAAAAAATTCCAAATTCCATAACTAGTTGCCTGGAACACTAAGAGTGTGCTACATTTTATTTCTTTTTTTTGTTTGTTTGTTTAGAATATTTTATGAGCCTTTTGAAGATAGTTTCAAGCATAGTTTAATACATTTCACCTCTTGTTTGTTCAGTTTGAAGAGAGTTTTGATCATTTCATGTTTTCTTGCAACGCTTTCTTTACATTTACTGTCAGTTTGCTCCATTTTGTTGTAGTTTTGTTTTCTTCTGAACCATTTTACACTTTTGTTTGCTCTCATCAGCCTCAGAACTATCTTGAAATGATTTCATTACATATTATTTCTTCCGTAGGAGTAAAACAGTGCTTTTTAACTGATTGTAGTAATCTTACATTTAATTTTAACAGTCATAGTTTGCTTGTTTTGCAATAAAAATCCCAACTGTCAAAAGTGGAGAATTTTCATTTATCAGAAAATAGAAATAAAAAAAAGAACTGAACTGGAAATAAATGTTTAATGTGGAGTGATACGGGTTAAACAGAAGCACATATAAATGGTTGAACCCAGTGAAGAAACAAGATTTAAATCTATTTTTTTAATTTGTTTTACACTTTGAATGTTACAGAGTTCATGTATTCAGATTATTTTCTTCTAATTTCATATTTGATTTGAACATAAGGGATATAATTTATATATTCACTATACATTTAAGCTGGATGTCCAGAGGGTTTTAAACAAATGAAAATGTATATGTTAATATGAAGGGAAATGTAATCAGAGCTGCAACTATTCAACAACGTCAGACTTCTTTTTCTTGATTTATAAAATAGCTACATTTTTTATAAAAATAATTTTAAAAAATCGCTGCCTAAAAACAACAAATAATTTATCATTCCATTGACTAAATTGAGTAGAAGATCAAATGAATCTCTATAAGGATAATAAACACAGACATTTCTCACTTTTTTGTTTAATTTTTTTTTTCTATCTCTTGTGTGTTGTTTTCAGTTACCAATTCATTTTATGTCAACTGAAAAATTTGATGTACAACCCCAGTTTCAAAAAAGCACATTATGTAAAACCTGAATAAAATCAGAATGCAATAATTTGGAAATGTTATAAACCCACATTTTATTCACAATAGAACACAAAGAAAATATCAGATGTTACAACTGAGATATTTTACCATTTCATGGAAAATATTAGCTCATTTTGACTTTGATGGCAGCAGTATGTCTTAGTTGGAAGGTTTGAGCAGATGCAACAAAAGGCTGGAAAAGTAAGTGGCACAAAGGCAGGGTCTCATGGATGTAAAGACGAGCAGAGAGTCTGCATACCATTTCATTCAACATACAATTGTCAAGACTTTGAAGTACGCACCATCTACAGTACATAAAACGTTGAAAGATTTAGAGACTCAGACCTCTGTGTGCAAGGGACAAGGCCAAAGGTCAAAACTGCATTTGCATGATCTTTGGGCCTTCAGGTGGCACTGTATTAAAAATAGTCAGGACTCTCTACTGGACATCACTGCATGGGCTCAGGAACACTTCCAGAAAGCTGTGTCATGCAAAGAAGACATATGTGAATGTGATCCATAAACGCTGCGTCTTCTCTGGGCCAAAGCTCGTCTAAAAGGGAAAACTGTGTCCAGATGAATCAGAGTACCTCGTCCTGCTGAAGAGAAAAGGGACCATCCAGCTTTTCATTAGTGGACAGTTCAAAATCCTACTTCTCTGATGGTGTGTGGTCACGTTAGTGGCACGGGAAGGTTACGCACTGGAAGGACACTAACAATGCTGCAGAGAACATGGACGATTTACAGCAGCATATGTTCCCATCCAGAACCCTCACTGAGGGAAGGGCTTGCATATTTCAACAAGTTAGCATGGCCTTGCAGGAGTAGGAGTCCTGGTGCTGAACTGCAGTCCAGACCTTTACCAACAGGTTGGTGCATCATAAAACATAAAAATACCATCCTTGGATTCTGGGCTGGTCTGCATCCTGTTGGGTTAGGTGGTGGCCCGTTACCTTCACTTGCCTGTGTCTGGGCTGGGTTGGAGAGAAAATCAAGAGCACTGGTGGACACTGACCCAACAAACCAGTGTGGTTGTGGTCCCCAGTTGGTGCTGAACAAGTGTTGTGGGTCAACATCACTGCTTTATGTCTCTCTGCTGGACCGTTTCAGCCCTGACATGAATTAGAGGGTAACATCCAACATCACAGTTCATCACACAACCACCATACAGTCATGTGCATCTACCATACTGCAACACACCAACACCGACGATTATCAAGCAACACACACCACATCCACTGTCTTCTGTCTTTGTCTTTGTTTCGTTCTTTGGTCTTTCTTGTATTTTAGTCCTCTGATAGAATCATTCTCAGATACCATTAACACTTTTATAGATCAGACTGTCAAGAGAGTTAAAGGAGAAAAGGAAAAAGCAAACAAACAACAAAAAACAAAAACTAATCCTGCATCAGACAAGAATGGGACCACATTCCTCTACTAAAACTCCATCAACTGGTCTCCTCAGTCCCCAGTCCCCAGACATTTACAGATGTTTGTTAAATGCAGCACAACGATAAACATCGCCCTGTTCCAATGTTTTTGACATGTGCTGCCATTAAAGTTAAAATGAGCTAATATTTTCCATGAAATGGTAAAATGTCTCAGATTCAACATCTGATAAGTTCTCTATGTTCTATAAAATATGGGTTTTTAAGATTTGCAAATCATTGCTTTGTCTCTTTTTTTTTTTTTTTTATACATTTGACACCTCGTTCCAACACTAGACATAATTGGGACTGAAAAGTTATTCTCACGTTGTTTTATAAACCAAAATACAGCAAAACAGAATCTAAGCAGACTTTTGTCAAATGTTTTTTTGTCCATTTAAAATGAAGAAAGAAATTAGTAAATTATCAGTATGACAGAAACATATTTAATGTCACAGACTACAACTGGGAAAACTCACCTGAATCTACAAAGAATGACCATGGCTGTAGTCAGAGACACCAGTGAAGTGCTGTATCCAACCGTGTACAGTGCTTTGACTGACGCAAAGAACATGTCCTAGTGATACAGACAAATAATGAGTGTGTGTGTGTGTGTGTGTTTTAAAACATGTATGATGTTTGAGTATTTAGATGGAACATTGCCGTACAGGTTTGGTAATGTTGTCATAGAAGGGGCAGATGTCCAAGTAGTGGGGATAAGGCTCAGACCAGCCGTACTCGGTACAGTTTCGACTGACTTTCCCAATTTCTGGAAATAAAAGACATCGCTCAACAAAACTGCAAGGGCTGAAAACATTTTGACTTCATTTCAGTTGAGATTCTTGCCGCAGCTATGCCACTCACCATCCTCAGGGCTCATGTCGACATTAAAGAGATCCGGACAGTTGACCACCACGACCTCACCGACATTGGCCGCCTGCCAGCACGTCAGGTTGTCCCAAAACCACGGGCATGCTGAGGTGCAACGAAGGACGAAAAACAGAACAAAACAAACACATTCAATTATATGTTCAGTGTAGAAGCTGAAGCATGACACAAGGCTTTTGTCAGAATATGACTATTCATGCACCCAGCACTTCTGAAGGAACGTTATCACTGACATAATGTCTGGCAAATTTAAACTCAATATTTTGTGTCTTTTATTTCTCACTCTCTCTTTCTTTCTCTGCTGAGCTGCTGTTTGGTGCTTAGCAGAAAGTGTATAATTTGTTCCCTGCCATATTATTTTGTCTGTCCTTAAAACAATGGCCTGCTGCGTTCAACGACTAAACTTTAAGGGCATTTAAATTTAAATAGAGCTGGTTTAGTCCTCACATGACATTTTTACTTTGATTACAGATGCCAGTTTGTTCCTAACAGACATCGTCATTGATGAGATGTGTTCTGCATGATTAAATGAAAAAACATATCACAAAAAAAAAAGAAAAAAAAAGAAAGTCTCTGGAGCAAAAGGCAAACAAAACTAAAGTGTTAGTTCATTATTGGGTGTTTGGCTCTGCAGATGCTAAAAAAAATAAATAGAAATAATGTGTGAATTAAAACTAGTTCCCACTGTGGAGCAGACAGAAAAGGAAAGTTAAAGAAGAGCTGCAGATTTGATGGCTGCAAATTGTCACTTGATCCATTTTTATAACGTAGACATCGATTAAGCGTCCAGTGGATGCACACTTTTCTTCTTGAACTGTCATAAACTCCAACAATGTGAACGTGTTTCTTTTCACTTCAAAATTTTTAAGACAATGCTGAAGAATAAAGAAGAACTAGGCATATTTATCAATAATATCTTTGAATTAAAGTCAAATATGTTGCACATTTTCACAGAAAGCCGCTGTGCTTTTTTCTTTGTTTCTTCAGTTGTTGGACATGATGGTCAGTATGACTGGAAGGAAGACTAACACACCTGTGGACCAGTTTGAATTCTGTATCTCTTCTTGTTTCTTTTTTTTTTTATATTTCAATACTGACTTTGATCCCCCCCCCCCCCACCACCCACCCACCAACCATCACCACCACCACTTATTTGCTTCACATTTTTGTTAAAAGCAAGTAAAAACATTTTTTTTATACATGTATAAACAAAATAGATTTTTTGCCTCCTTTCTTGTCCTTTTTGTTCTCACACAGACTGAATGATGCTCATTAAGTTAACTAAATGATCTCATTTTCAAAGGGTGCAAAGCCGTTAGTTAATGCTGCAAATACATTTAACTAATGCAACAACAAATCTAATCTGACAATTCAAACTGGACTGAATCTGTTTTGACTGTAATGTTAATCTGTTAATCCATGATGTGAATCTTATTCAAAAGATTCAATTCGATGAAAAAAAAAAAAAAGATCCCTGTCTTATCTCTTTTGCATGTTTGTCAGAACAACTAAGTTTAGTCTTCTCCCGTGTCCTTTGTCTTCAGCTCCTCTCCACCTGTCCCTTCTTCTGTCTCCATATGTGGACGTTTACTCCTTCGTTTGTGCGTAACTAGTTCTCCAGTGCTTTACAGTGGACGTGTACATATCTGATTTGTGTGTGTGTTCTGAGTGTCTTCTGTGCTGCAGGTGTATTCTATATAGTGTGTGTGTTTTGTGTGTGTTCCTGTACTTGTGTATGTGTTTGCAGTCCTTTCTCTACGCTGCTCAGCTCCCTCTAATCTGTTTTGGTTCTGTCTGCTGAGCCGGACACGAAACCAATTACCTTTTTAAAGGGCAAATCAGAGCCAAATGAGCCGCACTGAGCCACAGAGGTAACCAGCTTAATAGAACACTCTGTCTGCATCACTGGGCATCTTACACAAGATCCCACTGTATGCTTAATCTCTACTGGTCTGCAAAGATTCTGCACATGCATAACATGCTTACTGCACATGCAGGGTATAGAGAACACATGATTGATTTAGAAGATGGAGATCATTTATTTCTTTAATCTGATCCCTGGGCTGAATAAGATCTTGTTGCTCTCTTTGTCATTGAGAGTCGTGCTGATGACACCGGGTGAGTTATTCCATATGGTCAGAGCAACATTCATTTTATTTTTTGCTAAAGCTCAGACACTGGTCTGAGGAGCAGGCCTGTAATTAGGCTCCTGGAGAGATCCAAATACAGGTCATTCTGAGAGAACCGTGTTGGTCATGGTCAGTGAAATCCAAGCAAAAATGTCACAAATTTACTTAATTTACTTCTCCTGTTCGAAGACAAAGAAGATCAGAAAAATAAGCACATTTATGGCTAATTTATGAGAAGGATTTGTTTTGTTGCTGGTTGATGATTACGGTCTTGTCAAGGTTTTAAACATTTAATCTGTGACTTTGCCTGAGAGCTGTATATTATGTATATGTATATA
>JBAMYA010000009.1:14917208-14935297 GCA_037176975.1 Arrhamphus sclerolepis
GTCCATGTTGCCCAGCGACAGCCCCAAAACATCACTGCTCTAGAGGAGATCTGCATGGAGGAATGGGCCAAGATATCTGCAACTGTGTGTGAAGACCTTGTGAAGACTTACAGATAACGTTTGACATCTCTCATTGCCCACAAAGGGTATAACAAAGTATTGAGAAAATTAACTTCAGCATTCATAGAGATGTACTGGAACTGAATTGAATCCATACCAGTCAAATAAATGAAATGTAGTGCATCAAATAACTTCTTTTATGACATATGGTTATAGTTCATACCAAATGACCTCTGAAGATGGCTTCATCAATATTTATTCTTCAGCAAATATTTGGCTGATCAGCCTCAGCTAAATAAAACAATTTTACAACAAAACCCTGGACCAGAAACAGACTAATGTAGAGAATTACTTTTCTGATATCTCTTGCATTTTTAGGGACACATTTACCTTTAATGACATGCTGTTATGACAGAAAAGTTACTTCAGGATCAAATCCACTTCAATTGTGTTGTGATTTGTGCTAAAAACACTCCAGAGTCAGTAAAATTATTGTGCTTTATTTTATCTTAATCGAAATGCCCACAAGTCATTATTTTCTTGGAGAGTAGCAGAAAAAAAACAAGAAACTAAACCATATACTGTAAACATTCACATTATTTGTTTTTTATTAATGTATTTATGAGTAAACTTAGCGCAAAATAACACATTTCATATAGTAAACAGAAGAAGAAACAACATTTATAGGCATCACTCCAAACCATTGGCTTAGATTGTGTTTTGAGGTTGATCTGTGCGGTGTACTCATCAGCTCAAATTGCACATAATGACTTAAAGTGAACTCTCAGGCGAGCGCCGCCGTGAAGAACACAGGTCAACAAGACGTTCTGATCAACCAGCCCAATCCACTGATCTTTATTTGTCTTCATAAAGACATGTGCTGCCATCACCCTCTGCACCGCTGGCGTGAACTGATAAAGTCACGACTAAGGAATCAAGACAAAACACGTGATAATTTGGCCAATGAGAGGGACAATTTCCAGTAAACTGGCTTCTTGCTCCAGTAAATACCCTTACAGCAAGACTTTGAAAACAACTGTTTCCCATGAGAAAGATGTCATAAAACTGAATGTCAAGGCACTTCCCCATGTGAGGATCTTGTCTTTGAGTAACACATTTGTGAGGCAACAAAGTAATTCAAATAAAACTATATATGTAAAAGTACACTTGGCAACTCCAATTTTAGTCAGCGGAAACACTCTTATTAAATATATGAACACAGTTTACATGGTAGCTTTGGTGTTGCTGCTAACCTGGCCTGACCCCAAGCATCACTTCTGATCATAATTCAGATATATATTCAGATGTATGCTATTTTTAGGATAAATCTCATAGTTGATGGGTTTTTTGTTTCTTTGTTTTTGACAGATCTGTAATTTCTCAAACTTCCAACATGTTCTCTGGAAAAGAAAAAAAAAAAAAAGTTGTGTAATTTAGTAGACATTATTGCTAAAATATCGATTGGAATACAGATTAGATAAATATGCTCACAATAAACCTTTGAACATCAGTGGAGTATGAAAAAGTATGACATTTTATGAGATACGCTTCTGGCAGTTAGGCTGATGTGAAGAGTGATGGCACTCACACTTCCAAACAGCTCAGAATATCACCAAAGTTCTCATCTAATCATTATCTTCCTAAACAGCTCACGCAAAGTTACTGGTAATATATGAATCACACATATTTGGATATAAATGAATAAATTTTGATCATAATATTCTAATTTATGCCGTTTTTATTACCCAATTGTGACTCTTTCCAGGAAACATCCTTGTAAGTTGCAGGAAAAAATACAGAGACTGTGTGGCATTATAAACTTTACCATTAGATTTAAATATCATTTGTTTCTTGTTTTTCTTTTCTCAATCATTTTGTTAATAGAGATCAATAAATAAAAATACTTTATTTGGTAAACATAGAATTAGATTCTCATGTCACACAGATAAAACTACAATATATTAAACCTATGACGTGTGCAGTGTGTAACACTTGATTTTCTTTTCTTTCTTTTTTTAAAGTGTCTTAAATAAGCAATCATCTGTGGTTAAAACTGAGAAACAAAAGTTTAAACACCCTTACATCTTTGATTTCAGATTTGGAAACAAAGTACACCCTGTAATTAGAGCTATTACCACCCTCTGTTACGTCACCAATAACCACACTTAGACTATTTTTCTTTTTAAATCACATACAGGTTCTGTGTGAACTGGAGTTGCCAAGTCGCTGACACAGATACCAAAGTGTGAGGTTAGGTAGCAAAACAAGGTGAAACCAAGGTAGAATCATACAGTACCCCACCAAGCTGCCTGTAAAGTAGAGCTAACATGTAGCTATTGACTTGAGCTTTGATTCTCATACGCAGTAAATAGAACCAGGCGTTTCCACATAAAATACCCACAATTCCATTTTGACTATTTACAAACTCATAAATATATAGTCTACAGTAGGAATCATTTTCCCTCCCAAACAACCATACAAAAAAAACAACAGACCATTAAAAAACTCTGAACACAAATAAAATAGATTATTTCTATCAAAAGAAAGAAAAACAGAAATAAAGTGTATTCTTATTCCTTTGGAGTGTTTTGCTATGTTGATCTGAAGCAGTACTTGTGATGTCGAGCCCTCGGGAGATTTTGAGACCTGAGTGTCTTCAGTCAGGTGCAGATCACGATAGCGCTGAGATCCCTGGGAGGGGCCAAGCCCGAGGCCTGGCTCATGTAATCCTACACTGAACATACAAAGAAATCTTTTTTTTTTAAAAAAAAAAAAAAAGGGGGGGGGGGTACGGATTGAGGAGTGGGTAAAGTTAAAAGATCACACGTCATCACCACCCTAAGATTCGGGGGACTGCTCTGACAGAGAGTTGAGCAGGTTTTTGTAGGCTGGGGAGTTCATGTAGCGTGGATATGAGTCTCTTTGCATTAATGTGTAGATCTGGAGCTGGGCATCATCGAATGTGTGTGAGGAGGGCTCCAGCATGTTCCTGTTAATCGCCTCGCGCACGCGGGAGTCGAGGCTCACCTGGGAGTTGAGAAAAGAAACCGTAAAAACACAATGTTCTGTTTCAGGGTGACCAAGATTTCAGAAATGATGGTTCACTTTCTGACTCAAAAGGCCACATCTTGCAGATACGTCAAGCTGCCAGTTAGTTCATCTTTGTCGAAGTGCTGAAATCAAAGGGAAGCAGCTGCCTGAGCTTTGTAAAAATAGACTTACCACATCTTTACAGATCACTATGTCCCGTAGGGCTTACCGTTATAGTTCATACCAAAACAGGAGTGTAAAAATGTATTATGTTTTCTGCTTCTGTGATTCTTAGCTGGGGCCAATAACTTCCTGGAATCTGCACTGGTTGCCTAGCAACAGCTCAGAGCTCTAAATTAGTCAGGCATATTCAGCTGATTCCATTCATAAACTGAAGCTTATGAATGGAATAAACAATCCTGCTACCATGTTTTAATGAACACACTTTAGAATATTAATTCTAGGAGGATTTAATTCATTTTGTACAGAGAAATGCTAGCTGTTTCAGCTCCAGTCTTTGTGGAAGTTAAAGTAAGCTGTTTGAACCTTCATTATTATTATTCTGGCATAAGAGTAGGATTAACATTCTCATCTAACAGTCAATTGATTACTTCTGTGTCTGCCCATGTATGAGGCCTGCGTGACATAAATTGCTCCAGTCCGCAAGGATCCACTGGGTAAATCAAACAGCCAACAACATGCTGCCTAAAAAATTTGCGAGTGAGCGCACCATCTGAAGGCACCACCTATGTGTGCTCCTGGATCTCCCATTCAGAGAGAAAAGAAAAATGTCAGAGAAAGAGAAAAAAGGAGTTAAAGAAAAACACGGATGCTTCTTTTGAGGAGACTTTTCTGGAGAATCATCACCCAGGTTACCATATCACCATGTAGGAATCTTATAAAAAAACAATGTAAAATTTATGCATCATATAAATGAAAAGAAATAAATAAATACAGAGAGCATGAAATGAATGAATGAATGAAATCAAACCACCCTACCTCTTTAGGCGAGAGAATGGAGATGTAGTCCTCGTAGATGATGCGAGCTTTTTCTTCTGTCACACTCTTATTGGTCTCTTTGCTGAACTCCTCGCAGGCTAGCCAGAAGAGCATGTTCTCCTCGCTGAACTCGGTACGAAGAAACTGTCGGAAAGAGTTCCTACCCGCTGGGCAACACATCAGCTTATCAAATGACTGCCCCCATGAGAGAACCTCCTCCAACGTAGGCTTAGGACTGCACAGGACACAAAAAACACAACAGAGACAGACTTTAACATTTAGCGAAAGCAAGGAAGAAGTCCTTAATAGCTGATTTTTTATTTTTTTTAATTTTTTTATTTTTTAGTGATTGGAGCTAACCAGTCTTCACAGTCTGCGGTCCCTTCCTTGACATCATATGAGGGTTTTCGATTCCTGTCATCCCGGTCTTCATTCCTAATGGCGAGACAGACATGTAAAAACACAAAGTGAAGATTTTACAACTCCAGTCACAATAAAGTAAATTTAGTAATTCAATGGTGATGATGAAAAGCCAAAGAATTTAAACAGCATGATGATATGTCCTTTGCAATCTTCAATAGTTAATTAATCTTAAAGTGCATATCTACATTGTGTATAAATGAAATACAACTGCTGTGAAATATACAGATAACATCCTGTGACTGTATTTCATTCCACTTTTAAAATTGCTCACTTGTTATTAATTTAATTATTAAAGTTGTTATATAGGCTAACACTACCCATAAGTCCCTAAGTGAATGGATATTGTGTTGATGTGTACTGTTCACATATAGGATCTTTACTTTTGCCACTTTATGGAATGGGTGGATTGGATGCCAAGTAGCTTTTTTGTTTTATTTTGCTTTGTTTTGTTGTGATGAAATGATGTTAGTGAGCAGTTGGCTTGTTTAAAAACATGGCTTAAAACCAGTATGTGTATGTGTATGTGTAACGCAAATTGTCCCTCACTGTCCGTCTTTAAATAGGAACAAAATGGTTTTGAATAAAATATTGTTTTGACTAGTATTATCATCAGCTAAATAATTAGTGATATTTGTCCATTGGTCAGGTAAATCAAGCTCATGTTAAAATGTAGACATATCCAACTGATATCATGTAGGGCAGTGTGACACAATTATAAGCATTTTTTCTTATAATCTCAGTTACTTTTTGTCATAGATTAATCTTATTATCAAGAAAGCAGTCCTAAGAAATATAAACATTAATTGTAGTCCTATATATGTCCACACTGTTTACAGTTACAGTTCCAATCTGAACATACACATTCCAAAAAGTGGCAAAAGTAAAGAACCTATATGTGGTAGGTGGTAGGGATCTATAGGTGTACACATCAACAAATATCCATTCGCTTAGGGACTTATGGAATTCAATGAGTTTGGGTTAGTCTATATAACAACTTTAATAATCACAACTTTAATAGTGAAATGAGACCTTTTTGCAGAGCTTTGGATCAGTAAAGTCAGTTGTCCTTTCTCTGGAAGGTTTGCAATTTGATTCCTGACCCTATCACATGTTGAAGTGTCCTCGAGAAGGACACTGAATCCTGCATTGCCCTTCAATGTATTCATTCAGGTATGAGTGTAAAAATCACAGACGGACTATGTAATGGAAGCGCTGTAGTGCAAGCGTGTTTTTTGTAAATAGGTAAATGAGAAACACATTGTAAAGTGCTTTGTAGAATATGGTTGAGGGTTTACAAAGGCAAGTGCAAGCCAGTTCATCAGCAAAAAAGATAAATTTTAATTTATTCTGACTCAGATTTGTCAATATATGACTACAGAATTACAGATAAGGCTTTTTTTTAATGTAATGAAGCTGCTGCTGCTGCACCAACATCCACAGATCACATGCAAATCCATCATGAGGCAGAAGCTGAGGCCTGCTGTTGAGACTCTGTAGTCCAGGCTGTGCTATCTTGCATGCATTAATGTTGGCCATGCTGTGCCACAGTGAGCAACTTCTCAGTTGGAGAAGACCTACCAGGAGCAGCTACAGCAGCAACACCAGCAGAAACAACATGCATTGGAGCCCCGTGGGTTGTCCTGGCCTGGCTGGTCCTGCTGGGTCGGTGCAGTTCCCCCTGCTGCCGACTCCTGCTGCACCGACATCTGCCTCTTTCGCATCTCCATCCGTTCTGATCCCATGGGCTATAGGCAGAGGAGGAGGAGGAAATGAGTTTATGGGGTTGATGTCAGGAATTGTATGTAACTGGGATTTTATCTCATAAGAAAAGCTATTGGCCTGCAATGCATTAGCATGATAGAAATCAGTTCTAGTTTAATGAGTGTAGAAAAGGCGCTATTGGTTGTGCTGTAATGCAACAGTGAAGGTAATAGCAGAATGAAATCTCAGCCATTAATCCATTTTTTGTCAGCATTTTTACCAGAAAAAAAAACATAATCGTATTATGGTGAATTACCCTCAAAAATGACACCTATTTGTTAGATGTGTAATGCAGCTGATGCTTTCTGTCCATAGTGTGTGCTGGCATGTCCAAAGGTCATACTATAAAGGAATGCAGTTCTCTCTGATATAAAATAAAAACTAAGTTGCATGTTTTTCCTTTCTATGCTAGGCAATATTTGCACCTGTCTTGGATGTTTCAGTCTTTCTCTTGCTTCCTTATACTCATTGCATACATGAATAGCCTTGATCTAAAACTTAAAATATCCCATCTGGGAGGGTAAGTGTAAAAGCATTTAAGAGTGCTCATCGAACCCATGAGGAGTTAGAAATTAAACACACTTATAGATAATGTAATTACATACCTACTCAGACTTTGAATTTATCAAGCCATCAGGTCCATATAACCCCCCAGGCTACATTTATCATGCAGCAGTTACTATACAATTATGTGTATAGGTCTCTTGCGTATCAATCACAGCCCCCAGGATTGTAGGCCTATAGACAGACAGGTTATGCTCACAGAATGACTTCTTCTCTGATTCTAACAAATGTGTCATCACCAGGTCAGACACTGCCAAATCCTGTCAGATCATTTATGTAACAAAGCTGTCGCTTCCAACACACGACATCATCTGGCCACTACCTAACACAAGACACGATGATTAAAAAAAAAAAAAAACAATGTCTGAGGATTTGGTGTATGAGCTGATGAGTGTTGAAGGTGCAGCTTGCAAATCTATAACCGCAGCATCGCATTATCCCATTCTTTCAATGTATACAATACCATTTGGTCATTTCTAAAATGGATCCGTGGTATCTCTGAGATTCAGGGTTGGCATCAGCTGCAGATTTCGTGAGACTTGGCAAATGGCATATTTTGCGCGTTAGGCGTTGGGTACTTCAAAGCTG
Source organism: Arrhamphus sclerolepis (assembly GCA_037176975.1). Taxonomy (NCBI): domain Eukaryota; kingdom Metazoa; phylum Chordata; class Actinopteri; order Beloniformes; family Hemiramphidae; genus Arrhamphus; species Arrhamphus sclerolepis. The sequence continues at coordinate 14,924,634 of JBAMYA010000009.1, forward strand.
ATAGAATTGCGGTACGTTATGGTTTGACTCAACGGCTACAGACGATGAAATGAGGGTTGGGGGGGTGGTCGTATTCATTCAAAGGGAAAATAATGATGATAACACCAGCTAAACCACTGTTCTTCCTACAGTCTTACAGCGCCACGAACGTGAAAGACATTGGAATCAAAAGGCTTCTGTGCGATTTAACAACAAAAAACAATGTATCAGTAAATCGCACATCTCCATCAATGGAAAGTGCCACCCTGAAGAACCGTAGAGCTCCATCGCCCCGGACGACCACCGAACAGACACAGCCTAGATTTGTTAAAAGCCTACTGTAGGCTACAGCTACACAGTGACATGCCTTGAAAAATGCAGTGAAACGGCCTCAAATACTCCGCTCACGAAATGATTGTTCAAACATTCGTCGGTTTGTTTCCAATACTTACAATTTCACCATGTATGCACAGCGAGAAGAGGTAACTCTTTGCCTTGATTACATCCGATGGAACATAAGGCTTTTTTTTTTCCTCCGACCGGCTGCTTGAAGTCAGTACGCATGCGTTTTCTTTCCAACTCGTAGTAGCCAGTGAAGAGAGTAAACCCTAACTGTTTGGCACAGGTTTCCCGTGCAGGTCCTTTACCCTGCCGCGTGTTTGACATACACCATGCCTGGGTGACTATGCAAACAATAGATGAATTGGGTCAATTGCTTGTAAAGAAGGTGACAGAAACTAATTTTTGGTGCACAAAACATCTGCTAGTAAGTCTTTGCATGAAGTCGCTGTCTGTGGTGCTGAAACAGTAGGCACTTGATGGAGTGCAGCGCTTCGTTCAGCTAAACACAAACTGACTTTGGCTGGCAATGCAATGTCATTTGTAAATTCATTTGTACTTAGGAAATTTTTACATGTTTTGTTTTAACGGAATCACATGCATACTTTTATGTGTTGTTCTTTCTATTTGTTAATTTTTGGACTTGAATGGCGTTAGATGCCAAATAAAATGCAACTGTTGGATTGCTTCTCTCTGACAGCAACATGCCACAATAAAAGTAGGTCTACAAACAAATAAAATTCAGAATATGGAATAGCTTCTTCACAAGGTGCACAGCAACTTCATAAATCCCTAGTCAACCTCTTTATCTGCTTTTTGTATTTTATATATATATTTTTTTTTAAATAGCACGTTATTGCTATGCTGCTGTTTGTCATATTATCCACGGTACAACCCTGTAACCACTAATAAAAGTGGAAGACAACACTGCCATCTTAAGGCAGCTGTAGCTAAAGCACCGCAAAGATGATTTCTGGGCACATAATAGAATGTGAAGGCAGCATGTGCTGACTGACACCGCCTTGGCTTTCATGTTAAATTCTGCAATCTATGGCAATGGCTTCAATAAAATCTTTCTAATATAAACCTTATTCATGTTACATATTTCTATAAGTCTGCTAGTGTATAAGCCATTTGAAACAGAATTACACCAGACGTGCATTTTCACCCACATCTTTGAATGCATCCATTATTTGCTTTTATTAATATTTAGATTAATATTTAGAATGCTCACCATGTCTCACATTGTATAATCACCAGATGGCAGTCTGCACTCAGCACCTGCCAATTCTGCAAAACGTCACACTGACACACCTTTTCTATCTACTAAATTTACACTAGTGCATTCATACTGATGCCTAACAGAACCACTTTGTCAGTCAATGTGCCTCCTGATGATATGAAAATCAATCTCATTAGTTGAACATTTAGAATCAAACCATAAAATGTAAATATGGGGTGGATATCTGTGGTTTTACAGGCACAGAACTGGTATTGTTCAATGCAGAGCTACTTATGAAATAAGCATTCATCTCTGCTGTTAACTTGTAAAAATTTAGGAAAGCATATTGTGCTTACTTTCTAGATCATATTTGATTTCCAAAGTTTCCTAAATTAGGATTGTCCAGAACATCCACACATCTTTATTCCCCCTGAGGTATATACATGCTAATTTTCTCCCCTTCATTTAACACCCCCCCCTTGCGCTAATGTTATGCAACACAAATGCTGTTCTGATTTGAGAAGCCCATACGTTGTTCTCTGAAAGCCCAGTGTAAAATGGAGGTGGTAGTATAAAAGAAGAGTGAATTAACTTATTTTCAGTTAACTTTACATTCAGCTACACATGCAGAGAGGGATGGATGATGCTGCTAAGTACCTCAAATGGGAAGGCTGTTCAGTCACAAAAGCAGGAATGAACACGGACTACAGACAGCATCCTTTTTTATTTTATTTTATTTTTTTATTTTTTATTTTTATTGCTCTGCTTATTAATTTTTCATGGTTCCTTGAGATGTGCTGATCAGGTTTCTGTTGTGTTTTAAATATCCAGCTGAATTTGAGAGTGTATGATCAATATCATAAATCTTGTAATCAAGTTAAAATCCTCATGAAATTTGTTTTTATTAAAATAACAACTAGTAAAATGACACAAAATGACATGACATGACAAATGACATGAAAACACATGGTTACCATGTAGAATGTTCCTCTTAGTGACGTCATTAATGAATAAATATAATGCTATTACGTTCTTCATTACCTTCTAGAGTCTTTCAGGACTGAGATTTTCATACAAACACAACACAAAGTACTTTACATAATAAAAACAATAATTAAAACAACAATATCAAACAAACAACTTAAAAGATATTACACACCCAAGGTTATAAGAGAAATTTCAAAAGAGCATCTACACCCATCCTCTGTCTCTCTCTCACACACACACACACACACACACACACACACACACACAAAAACTTTCAAATGAACTTAAAACCAATAAGAGCAACTAAGAAATTAATAAATACATAAATTAATGACTATATAATTCAATTATTACGTTAAAATAAACTAATAAAGAAATGAAGAAATAGAATAAATTAATATCAGTTAAATAGAAAAAAGTATATAAAGTAAAAATAAATGAATAAATTAAATTTAGCTGTAAGCCAAGATAAAAAGGAGGGTCTTGAGCTTCTTTTTAAAAGCATCAACATTTTCTGCAGCCCTGAGGTCCTCAGGCAGGCTCTTCCAGAGTCTGGGGCTGCAATGATGAAACGAGCCCTCGTCATAGATTTTAGTTCTCACTTTAGGAACAGTCAAAAGGCTGATACCTGAGGACCTCAAGATCAGCCAGGGCTCAAATTTAAAAAGGAGGTCAGATAAATAAGAAGGCCCAAGACCATTAAGATATTTATAACTAATAAAAGAACCTTAAAATCAGTCCTGAATCTCACGGGGAGCCAATGCAGTGATTTTAAAACTGGTGTAATTATAGTTTTGTACAAATCCTCCATTTGATTCCATAAAAAGACCATCATTGTGAAATGAGAAATTTTGTGAAAATACAGTCACAGCTCTCAAACAAAGGTGAAATTAGTCAAAAGTACCTCATTTAGCATGGAAATTTAATGTCTATGGTTTGAGCCCAGCAGAAGATATTTGCTGCTACTCTGTGAAATGGTGGTTCTCAGATTATTGCATCTGTCAAGACAAGATGACTAAGAGCTTAGTCATTCCAAAGCAGACAAAGATCAATGTGAACTGAAGTTTCATTTCATAAAAGAGATGAAAACACTGGTGATGATTGTAGAGCTTTTGTGGAAGTCAATAAGAATAATTGTGGCTTTACTGTTACGACAAGCCAAAATGTCTGATATGAAAAGAAATATGACATATAACTTTTTTCCAGTCATACCTTCATTTGATTTATGTATTACTTTCATTTTTATTTTGATTAGTTTTACAGTGGGAACTAGTTTGATTTTAATTTAAATTCCCTAAAATATCTGCCTACTGAGCTTTGTGTAATATTTGCTAATGACTTGACTGGACTACTCTCATCCTCTGACCTCCCAATCAGATGTGGAAGCAGCTCTTATGTTGTCATGGCTTTCTGTCCCTTCCTGTCTGTGTATAGCAACTCATCTCAGTACAGAGAGCCATCCAAAATCTTTTTCTATCCATTTGCCAGGAATGTTGCTGTTCACAAATTCCAAACAAAATCACACTTTTAGCCTCTATCTGTACTCATGTAACACTCCAAATTAGCTGTTTCTAATCACATGTTGCACTGGGATGTTTATCTTGGTTGTTATGCATCTAGTCTGACAGTGTAACTAAATTTAGAATTCTAATAACTTGTAACACACTATTTCAAGGTACACTATCTTTGTCTTTTAATCTTCTTAAGCGTCATTCAGACTGCAAGTACTTCCCTAAATAAGCAAAAAGGACAGCTGGTTCTCAGACCAATCTATCTGAAGTAAAAGCTGTAACAAACTATAGCAACAGGGATGTTTCTTTTAATGTTAGCACTTAACCTGAAGACACCATTGTAAGTTAAACAGTATGTAGGACCTATTAGTCGACTGACATTGACTTTTTCAATTCATTTTTTTACATTAACCATTTTCACAAAACACAACAGTGGATCTATGTCATTGTGTGTTTTTTGTGGCTATGTATTGGAACTAAAACAAAAAGAAAGACACTCATTTGCTTTTTGACAGTTAAATTATGTTCAAAATGTTAACTAAGGGAAATACAATAAACTGTCACACTGTTGGAGTTTAATTTGTATGGAAAAATGACAGTATTTGTTATTTAACAACTTGAAAACTAATAATTAGTGAAAAATAACAAGTCTTAATGAAAGAATAACAGCGACGTGTCCATACCTCAAGGCACACCATCTCCGGTTCATCTGTGTCCGGGCCATTGTAGTTGACCTGGTACCCCACACTGTGCCGGCAGGCCTGGACCAGTCCCTGTATCCACTGCCACATCAGGGTCCTGGTGCGTTTGATCCCCCGCAGCACAATTGTGGGCCTGATCTCCCACTGCCTCACCACTCTAGCACATGGCATACTCCAACCATGAGGCCTCAGTCGCCACGTGAGGCCCTGGTCTGCTTGAACTCATTAGAAATCCACACTTCCCGCACCCTTGCTCTATGTTTTTCCAGTGTTTGCTCTGAAGAACATTGTGACATAGAGATGGAGACAGTTGAAAAGGCATCGGTAACCCTGACGAATCGAAGACTGTTTACAAAGGAGAGGGCAGGAGGGGATTAGGACAGCGTCCCCACTGGTTGCAATCCTGATTCCTCTGTGCTTCACTGCATCTCACCAGCTTAGGCCAGATTAAGCCCGGAGGTCTTCCTGTCTGAACTAGAGACAGAGGGACAGCAATGGCAGTAAATAAGACCTTATCCTTGATTGTATATATTTCATTTTTAATTTGTTTGAATGATAAAAGTTATAAAACGTTTGGTAAATTGATCTTTCAGAGAGAAAAATATAGAACTACAGTGTAAATGTCAAAATAGGTCCTGTTTACACCTAATTATTAGTTTCTTCATTACCTTGTGTCCTCTCAGGCAAATCAAATCAGGGAGATCTGATAACAGTGTATTTGTGCAAAAGAAATGACAAAAAAAATAATTAAAAAATAGCGCAGAGAAAAATAATGGCAATAATGTCTGACAGACAGTGATTTCTGGAAGTTTTCTGAGCCCATGCAGTGATGTCCCGTAGAGAATCATGCTTGTTTTTATTGCAGTGCACCTGAGGGCCAGAAAGGAACACAAATCCAGTTTTGACCTTCGACCTTGTCTCATGCTCACAGACACTCCATCTGATTCTCTAAATCTTTTGATGATATTACATACTGTAGATGTTGGGAACTTTTATTTTAAATTGTTCCAGGGTTTTTTGAACCTCTGCCCATCTTTACATCCAAACTGCTCCTTTTATATACCCAGTCATGTTACTGATCACTTACCAGTTAACCTAATTCTCAAATGCTCCACCATTTGTTTTACTTTTCCTTTTCCTTTTTTTTTTCAGATTTTTCTTTTAAAGATGTATAGCTGCCATCAAAGTCCAAATGATTTACATGATAAAATATCTCAGTTTCAACATCTTGATATGTTCTTTTTATTCTACTGGGGAGAAAGTATGGGTTTATAAAATTTTGCAAATCATTACATTTTGTTTTATTTACATTTTACACAGCGTCCCATTTATTAGTATTATTATTGTTATTATTGTTGTTGTTGTTATTTTTATTATAGATAATTTTAGATTTATGCTTACATCTTGTGGAGGTTGTTCAAAACGTCTTAGTCGTTTTGTGCATCTGCAGCGGACAGACTAATGTGCATGTGACCGACTGACTGACTGTCACATGACAGTGTCAGCTGTTAGCACAGCACAGCACAGCATCTGGGTAAGTAAGTATTTCCACTTCATCTAAATTCTAATTTGTCAAATACATATGTTATCAGAATTGACCATATTTTATATTATTACCTGTGTAGCGCTTGTCATGTTGACATTTTATAGATGCACACGATGCTACATTAGCACCTTCGGCTTTTGCTATTGGCTTCTAGTTTGCCCTGAAATAATGGCGTTCGTGTGACTTGAACGTTTGTCTTTGCTTGTTAAGGCTATATTTGACTACAGTCTGTTTACTAAATACTCTTACAGACCGTGTTCTGAGTTACTTTCTAGAAAACAGTCACTGAAATTACTCGTGACATTGGGTTAAGCTAGTATGCTAACGTGACCTGCTGCTAGCTTCAACGTCTGGGGACTTGTGTTTAGTGGGGAAAAAAATTGAGTAGCCTACAGTGTATGTATAACTGCGTACTTAGTATGTTCAGCGTGTTTTCTAGCTATATATAATACTTCCTCTCGGTCTAAAGTCCCTCCTGCTTAGTTGACTGTTTAGCTAACATAACATTAGTATTTGAAATACGACGCTGAAGTTAGCTTCTGATTTTAGAAGACTAAGGACCTTTTTAGAGCAATACAGGCCGCTTTATAACAGGTTGAGTTCAAAAAACACAATACCTGGACTGCTCAAGCCTGGATTAAATAATGTCTTAGATGGTAAAGAATATATTAAACCCAGTTTCTGATTTGTGAAACCTCTATTATTATTATTATTTGTAAAAAAGCAACAAAAAAAAAAAAAAAAAAAAAGGGCACATTTTCCTCCCCTTTTCCACTGTCAGACCTTAGACCAGGTCTCAATCAAAGACCACAATATCTAGATTGCTTAAAAAAAAAAACTGGGTTAAATTATGTCTTAGACAGTAAAGAATATATTAAACACAGTTTCTGATTTGTGAAATCCTTTTTGATTATTGAAAATGGAAAATGGGCTTATATCACTGTTTTTTTCACAGTCAGATTAGTTTACAAGCCAGAATCAGAAATAATACCTATGCTGCTGAAACCTGCATTAAATTGTTTTAGATTATAAATAATATATCAAACACAGTCTGAGTAGTCTAGGTATTGGGATTGGGACCTGCCTTAAGGTGGTCTGACAGTCAAAAAAAGAAGAAAATTGTTTTATTTTCCATTTTTACAGCTCAAAAAAGGATTCACAAATCAGAAACTATGTTTAATATATCCCTCAGTATCTAATAAATAATTCAATCCAGGTTTGAGGAGCCTACATGGTGGTTTTTGAACTGGACCTCTTATAAAGCAGTCTAATTGCTGTTAAAAGTGGTGGAAAGGCCCTCTAATCTTCTCACAAATCAGAAGCTAAGAAACAGAAGGTAACTTGAGAGTTGTGTTGGAAATAATGTATTTCTTCCCCTGATGTGAGTTCTGCAATTTTCAGCTTTTGAAAGCCCTGAAAACAGGATAAAACCTGCTGTATTTTTCCCTGGCCTCGGGTCACTGTACATAAGTTGATTCTCTTCCCTATCAGGCGGATTTTTGTTTTTTACCGGACCAGACTTTTGGAGATATAGCAGAAGATGGATATTCGGGGGGCCGTGGACGCTGCAGTCCCTACCAACATCATTGCTGCAAAAGCAGCCGAAGTTCGGGCTAACCTTGTCAACTGGCAGTCCTATCTTCAGTAAGTGCAAATAACATAAAATTAATTCTGTCATGATTTACTTTGAGATTTTCTTTTTTTTCTTCTAGATTTTAGTTCATATAACCAGAACATTGGGATTTAAAACATTTAAAATGTTTTTTGTTGTTGTTGTTTTGATTGTGCATTGTGTAATGGTTCAGCAGAAAATAGCTGAACAAGCAGCCATTTCTTAGCACTGAACTTTAAATTAATGAAAATTGAATTCTTTCTCTTTTTAAGTTTGGAATCAAAAACAAAAATCTCATAAACTGCTGTTTTGTTTTTTTTTCCTTTTTAATATTTGTGACAGTATGATCTATGACTGCCAAATTCCTTTTTTTATGTTAACTGATGGTTGTCATAATGTTGTTTAGGCTTAAACAATATGAAACTACGTGGAAATGTTCTGAAACAATTCTAATTTTTATACACAAATCTTTACAGATTGCTCAGTCTACTATATTTAGCAGTAGGGATGGGAATTGATATGGTTTTATTGATACCAATGCTATTAATGACTCTGCTTGTTGTTCTAATTCTCTATCGAATCCCTTATCAATTCCAATGAGGAAACTGCACAGTATGGCTTACCAGTTAATTGAAAATTAATCAAAATAGACGTTCAGAACCTATAACTGAAGTAATCTTGCTCATGTCAATTATTCCAATTATTTCAGATGTTTAAAATATTCAAAAGCGGTCCTAAATAGTTCATCTGTGGTTCCCTTCTTTTTTTCTTTTTTTCTTTTTTTTTTTTAATAAAAAAGATATTTACTCTGCCATTTGAAAAATATCCTAATTATAATAGTCGTGTGTACTTTCGGCAAAAACCTTGTCAATGATCTATTAGGGAATTGAAAGAAAAACTAAACTAAATTAACTGCTTATTAATTGTAGTTAAAGAGTGAAATGTTCAATTAATCATGATATTGATTTGAGGTCATATCAACTAGCCCTACTGCACATGTTATCAGCCTTGATATAACAGCTTTACTGTTTCAAACTTCAAAAAGAACACTCTCATGAGGCCAGTCGAGTAAAGCCTCTGTAGGTTACAGCAGTACCTCAGTTGCAATTACAATGCAGCTACACACTGCATGGTTGCATATCAAAATTAATAGATGGATAGATATAACTTTTGTTAATCCCCAAACGGAAATTGAAATATAATATCCCATCTATGAATACCTACCTGCTACGTGCATTTTCATCAATTAAGCTTAATGTTTTCCATTGAATTAGAATTGGTGGGTGTGTTTATAATGATTTACTTTATATTGAACCAATTTTTGTAGTATTATGTCCATCTAATTTCTTCTCATTTCTCTTATATGTGAGAGGTCTGATTGACAAAGCCTGGACATGTTGCTGCTTGAATTATTTGTCACATTTTTGCAGGGATTTTAGCTTAAAGTGAGCATGTTAAAATTGTGTTGGGCCTGTTAAGCTCTCATTACATCTTTATGAAAATGACCAAGGAGTATTGCATGTCTGTTGTAGTCTGGGAGTCTAAAAGCAGCTCTGATTTACTTCCTGAATTGTGATTCACTGACTTGAGAGATACTTCCTGTTGTACTCTGACTATTTTGTCTGGCTAATCTGATTTCTGTGTGTTCAGTGTATTAGTACTTTATAATTCCCCAGAAGGATTTTTTTTTTAATCCCGTATAAATAATTTATGGATAATGATACAGATAACAAATTTAAAGTGATGATCTAATTAAATGTTTCTAGTTTTGTTGGGGATTCTGTAACTAACTTCTTTCCCTAAGAGACACAGATGTGTTTCTTTCTTGACTGTAACATGTGATATGTCCAGGTTAATTTCCATTATTGCTCAAGCTGCCTCATGCAATTTGAAGCAGCATGCTAGTGACAAAGCAAAGCTGCAGTGAGTGTGTTAAAGGTATGGATGCAAAGTGTCATCTTGCCTCAGTAGTAGGAGAAATGTTTTGATTTCTTTGTTACTGGATACTACTTTTAGCCAGCAGTTCAATTTCATGTCTTCTTTTTTTTATTAGAAATGGTTGAAGTACAATACATTGTCATGTGGTAGTGTTGTGAAATACCAATGTCTTAATTTATTTTCCTGTAGAAGTCAGATGATCTCAACGGAGGACTGTGAATTCATCAAGAAGTTTGAGGTGGCAAATTCTGAAGAGAAACAAGTTATTTTGACCAATGAGGGGCATCAGGTGAACAGTCGTTTAACACTATCTGCATTTTTATAAATTCATTTTTATTAAATTACCTCTTACTTTAGTCAAGATGTGGCATGAAAAATGTTCAGATTTGTTTTAGTTTTTTTTTTTTGTTTGTTTTGTTTTTCTTAACATAAAAATGGCAGTTTTTTGAATTTGTCATGAGATATTATGCTATGTTCTTGTTTGTGCTCAGTGTGCAAAGACGTTTCTAAACTTGATGGCCCACATCTCAAAGGAGCAGACCGTCCAGTACATTTTGACCCTGATTGATGACACTCTTCAGGTACACTGACAGAAGCACAGGTTAAGGAGAAATGGTGCATATGTATTGTAAATGAACATATAGAAATGTTCCAGAAAAAGTTTTAGTCTTGCAATGAAAGTTATGATTCATGTATTATATACAAGTTTATTATTTTTTACAAGTTAGTCTAGGAAAAAATGAATTTACATGACTTAATGAAAAAGTAGTGACTTTGTAGACTTAAAATATCTAGAAATGATCACTGTCAAACTAAATATTTTCTGTTT
>JBAMYA010000009.1:14946413-14958638 GCA_037176975.1 Arrhamphus sclerolepis
CTCTAAACCATTCACATCTTAAATTTTGCGCAAGCCCTCAGACATACCAAAGTGGATGACACCAAAAAAATAAAGGGGCTGTTTTAAAATAGTCAACAGATGCTGTTTGGTGACATGACAAAGATAACAGCCGGCGAGAACTCAGAGAATCAGGTTAAGTCACAATTTACACTTCTCACTTCATACAGTTTACGTATGAAGTGAGAATAACAATATGCAATATATATTTAGATGTCAAAATTCCACTGTCCAAAAATATGTGATATGTTTGGTTTGTTTGTCAAAAGAAATTGTCTGAAGGTGAGAGTTTGAAGATTGTCTCCATTTGTCTCTGTGTGGCCTTCTGATGGACGTGTAACCTTTTTTAGGGTATTCCACATCTGGCCTAATAGGAGCCAGCATCCCAGAACAAAAGGGAATGTAAAATGGATGGAGTGCAAATGTCTGTGTTTGTGCTGCTACCCTCAGGGTGTCATTTTAGACCACCTTTCTGGAGGTCTAAAAGCCTCCATGACACCTTCTTGTGGAGTGCTTTTGACAAGCTTGATTGGACTTAGTGCTCTCAATGACGTTCTTGCATTCCAATGGCACATTTGCATCTTCCATATTCAAGATTGGCATAGATTTCCATTTTCCTGCATGTCCTTTGTGATTTCATTTTGTATTCTGTCAGTTATGTGAAGTCTTGCTGCAGAACTAATTTGCCTGTGTGGCAAGCTAAAGAAAACGGGATATTGTGGAATCCTGAGCCAAAAAAAAAAAAAAAACTAAACAAACCCAGATAGCAAAGACTATTTGCTTGAAACATGGTTCACATCTGCAGATTTTTCTGGTCCTCAACTGATGCTGTTGAGTCAGGGTAAGAGTGATTATTGAAGCCGAGCCACATATCCACCAGCCATGATGGATTGGCTGGTGGATATGTGGACTAAATTTACATTTTCTTTGAGCCTTTGGGCTCACCTGGCCCTCTCAACATTGGCCATAACCCCTTTCACATGTAGCTCATGAAAGGTAGCCTAAATAGGCTGCAAATGTGTTTGCTACTGCATCTGACAATCTGACAACTGTCTCCATCCATCCATTATCTATACCCACTATTTCTGTCTTCATGACCTCAAACCTCAGGATAACAAGTTAGTCAGTATTACCTAAGAGCTGAAATAAGCATGAATTAGTTCTAAAGGCCACTTGTAAAAGTATGCACAAGAAAACAAAATCACTGAGAACAAAATCGTGCTGTTCCCTGTAAGTCTGCTTGATGGACATGCTGAGGGCAGCCGCCATGCCTCACCTCAGTGCTGCACTCCTGCCAAGGTTTTATTTTATTATTGCATTTCCTTGTTCCATTCGTTGTGACCAGCTGGCATATGTGAAATCCTTCAAGTTGAAGCAGCGCTCTTTACAGAGATGACAGCCCTAATGGAGCACAGATAATAAGGATTCTGAGGTTTGAGAGACAAAATTAAATCACTCAGTCTACTGGGTGCATTGATGAAGCTGTCCACCATAATTACCAAGACTACTTCATTTTTTATTTCCTGCTCTCAGTTCCTGTCTCTCAAGATGCATGTGAATTAGAAAGCCATTACACATTATTTAATATTTTTCCGTGCATATTAAGGATCCGTCCGGTTTCACTGGTCAGAATAAAAACTGTCACACATTACTCGCTGCATACTAAAGAGCTAAGAAGCTAAGTAGATGGGAAAACAGTTTATGAATGTGCTATTTAAGATAATGTGTATTATTATGACATGAAACAGGGCTTTAATCTGAGCCACAGATTAATAAAGCATCTAGTTTAAAGGGTTTATGAGTTGTAACAGATGGAATTATTTGAGGCTCATAAAATAATTTGCACTGCCTCATATATTTTTCAGAAAAGCATGACTGAAAGTTGAAAAAGATTTGTGCTGCTCGAGCTGCCAAATATAGATAAATGGATTTCAGTTCAGATGCTCTGCAGACCTGTTTCAGAAGGTGAACAATTTGGAGGATGTTTTTCCTCCAAACCCTCAAAAATAACTGACCAATTTTTCAGGTTAAAAAAAAAAAAAAGAAAAAAGTTAACTTTTGAATGCATCGAATCTTTGGGGACTTTACCACACATCTGTGATATAATATTGAAGTCTCTAATAGAAAGAAACAAAAACTATAATATTTCTAATTATAGCCCAGGTTTGAATTACTGTGTTCAAATTGTAAATGGCTGACACTTATACAGTGCTCTGCAACTATATTTCTACAGCACCTAAGCACTTTACATTCACCCCACTCACACAGAGTGGGAGGAGCTGCCATACAACGTCACTGGCCAAACAACAGTGTCAGTGTTTTGCCCAAGGACACTTCAGTCAATACAGGGGGAACTGGGTCTCAAACCATGAATCTTCAGGGGCATTGCTGAGCATGCTACCAACTGAGCCACTCTCCCCCACAAAGTGTTGAAGAAAAAAGAAAGTCAAATGCATCCCATTCTTTTATTTATTTATTTATTTTTATTTATATTTTATATTTTTTAATTTTCTTTCACCCTGCGAAGGGGGCCCATCTTCTAGTTTACACATGTTTGATCTAAACTCACTGTTCAGCCACATAAAATTTATATGTATACTAATATATTTTGGTTCATTTTGCATTTTTATTTGACATGAACATTTGACAAATTGTTATAAGTTATGATGCCTCATATAAAAAATCATAAAAATTTCAACGAATGAATTGCCCCTTGTGAGATTAATAAAGTTGTTTGAACATTAAATTTTATGATTATTCAGATTTTGGGAATGAATAATTGTGAGCTTAACTGACCTGCTAAGTATGAGAAAATCATATCAATCTCTAAAACAAGACATTACAGATTAGAAAGTCACAGTGACAAAGTGTTATCATGCCTTCTCATCTGCGACCACCAATAACAAAGACCCCTGGCAGACGTCGCATCTGCGGGGACAATAGAGCGTTCTGTGGGAGTTGCAGTACCTCCGCTCACCGCTGAGCGACAGCAGAGCGGCGGGTCCCTCATTGGTCACCGCCTTTTACACCAGCCAATCGGAACCTCTTGCGCAGGATCCGTTGCTTCCGGGTGACTTCAATGAATAAATCCTTTACGTTGGATGCTTTTTGTAAATTCTGAGCGAGGACAGTTGAAAGCTGTAAGGTCATAAAACGTTTTAACAATGAACAGAATTTTCGGACGCGGGAAACCCAAAGCGCCTCCGCCGAATCTGTCGGATTGTATCGGCACTGTGAGTACTGTCCAGCTGAGAGGTATTGTTGTTTATGGTCAGACCTGACAAAAGGCTAGTCAAAACTCTTAACCACACCACTTAATTCACGGGTTGGTCTGACTTATTTTCCATTCAAGTACAGTTTAAACATTTACATCCTCATTTGCCTCACTGTTACCTGCACATACACATGCATGCACCCATGAAAGCAGGCCATTCACACATATATGTCACTGATCTGCTCCTCTTCCAGGTGGATGCCAGGGCAGAGTCCATAGACAAGAAAATAAGCCGGCTAGATGCTGAACTTTTGAAATACAAAGATCAGCTCAAAAAGATGAGAGAAGGGCCCTCGAAGGTTGGATATGGCATGTTAAAATTTGCTTTAAATTTACAAGATCAAGGGTGAGGCAAACGTTTTTTTAAAAAAACCTTTTAATTATTATTTTTTTAAATTGCAGAATATGGTGAAACAGAAGGCGATGAGGGTTCTGAAGCAGAAGAGAATGTGAGTCCTAAACCGTACATTATGACATTTGTACTGGACAGAACTTACTAGGCAAATAAAAATCCTAACCATGTCATTTTTCTTGACTTTTTTTGTTTGTGATGGTGTTAGAATGAAACAATTTAAGCCTGTGTGTCCTGGATAATCAGTCAGTGGGATCTTAAGTAGAGGACAAAATTAGCAGATAACTAAAAAAAACAAAACAAAACAAACCTAGCCTCTTCAAGAAATCTGTCATTTTCCAAAGCAGAAAATACAGAAATGATTAAGGTGAAAAGCACTGCAACATGGCCAACACTGACTAAGACTCACAAATTGACATGTGAAGATCAGGTTATAAAACATCAGTCTGTTAGTCCGTCCATTATCTTTACCCTTATTTAGGGTCCTAACTTATTCCTAATTTAGGATCATATGGGTGTGCTGGAGCCTATCCAAGCCTTCTTTGTGCAAAAGACAGGAGTACATGGCCGTGAAACAGAAAAAGACAAATTTTCGTCCAGATAAAAAGGGAACGACTTGTGATTATGGAGATATGCAAATATCTGGTTGGTTAAAGTCAAGTGCAGGCTTGGAGAAGGACAGATACTGGTATGGACTGCTATCATGGTTGATGATGGGCTGAAAAAAAAATTATCTAAGAGTAATAATCTAGTCTAATACACCGCTTGACGAATTGAAAAGGTTCAAGTAATAGTTTCTGAATCCTTAATTTGATATTGTCAAAAGTCAGGTATTTTTTCCAGATGCAAAATATATTTAGTGTTTTGTAGGAGAAGCGCCAGATTCAAAGTTTAGCAACTGCATGACAAATAATGCTAATTATAATTGCTCATATAACACTACAGTCTCATCAGTTCAGTATTGGTAGCATTGAAATGATAGATGAGGGGGAAAAAAAGAATCTCTGTGTAAAAATCAACATTTAAAAAGTCAGTCTTGTTTTTCCACAGGTATGAAAGTCAAAGGGAGCAGCTGGCTCAGCAGTCATTTAACATGGAGCAGGCAAACTACACCATCCAGACGTTAAAGGACACAAAAACAACAGTAAGAGCCACACAGCTTCACAATAACACGCACAGAGGTTGGGCCGAAGCAGAGTAGAAAAGGACGCACGAGCGCAAATTGTGTCCATCTAGGGCACCAGTTGCTAGGCGACCAGAAAAGCTTTGCTAGAAGTGGTTAAAAGATAGTCATGAGTTTTTCAAGTTGGGGTGATGGATGTACGCTGTATTTTTTTCTACACGTCGCCAGAAAAACCCAACTCTGGCTTCAGATGGACCAATCACACTGAGGAGACGAGCTGCAGCGATGAAGACAACGCTACATAGGAGTTGGAGGAGTTTAGGTTTGACCAAGAGCTGCAGCTGTCTCCAGTTGTACTTCAGGCTGAACCACAGCCACCCCTCAATCTAAGATTTACTCATAAAGGTCCTCAGCTATAAAAACATAAACAGTTAAGAGAAGAACTTGATTTATGAGACTGAAAACCCGGAGTAGAACCTGAAGTTACCCCATTAAACCAGTAATCCTGCTTTGTAGTAAAGGCTCCTGATCCCTATTAATGGTTGTCAACAGGTGTCTTTACCAGTAAACAGATTAAGCTGTGCGTGACTAAATATATATCTTCTTCTACCTTCTTTTCATTCACAGGTGGAAGCCATGAAGATCGGTGCAAAGGAAATGAAAAAGGCTTACAAGGACGTCAAACTTGATCAGATTGACGTATGTTTGTAGTAAACCCTTTCTCTCCTTCTTTAGCAGCAAATATGGGTTGTTTATGCCACAGAAGGCATCAGCTTAATCATAATGGGTTAATGCTCTCTGTACAAAAAAACAAAACAACTGACTTTTAGCACGGTGCAGTAAAAATGGCCAATTTCTCAAATATGTAAATTGGGTTCAGTCAGCAAGATGACTAGGTTTTCCACATTTTCAGTTGTCTTTTCACAATATTGTAATTTCCCTGCTTTCATAGCACGCTTGTATTTTTATTTTGTTTATTTTTTAATGAGCATAACAGATGGGTTGGCAAGCACATAAAAGAAGCCAGCGGCAGAAAGCATAATCAAAGAGTTTAATAGAAAAACAGAAAAAAAAGAGAGAAAAAAGGACACAACTGGAGAGCACAGCAAGCACACTAAAACAGTGCTATGAACTCATTTTTGGTTTAACAATGTGCTTCTGTACAATGATGTACACTGCTCCTAGAGGTCGCTTTCTTTTCTTTCCTTTTTTTTTTTTTTTAAATTTGTGGCTGTATGACATCATTAGAAATTTGCTTGAACTAAACTTTTTTTTTTTTTTAAAGGTGTACATTTAACCAAACATTTTATCAAGTTGAAACAACAGGGCTTAATGTCCCATAGTTAAGTAGAACTTTGACGGGGAACTAAAGCCAGGTGAGATGTGTGTGAAGATTGAAATACTGGGACCATATTGTATGAAAACAACACGTCTCAGAGCTTAACTGTGACAGTTTGCCTATTTAACAACTTGACAGTTAAATGTCGATGTGCATGTTGCCTGTAAGGAGACACTAAAGGTGCAAAAATGCAACTTGCAGGACTTACAGGACCAGCTGGAGGACATGATGGAAGACGCAAACGAGGTGCAGGAATCCCTGAGCCGCAACTATGGCACCCCAGAGATCGATGAGGAGGATCTTGAAGCAGGTAAAACCTGGCATTTTAGTCTTCTTTTCGTTTTGCAGGGACATATTTTCTCAGAGAACAGCTTCAAATGACAGGTCACAGTTAATGAGAACAAAACTGTTGTTGTCGGCTCATTTCTAATTACAGACTTTACTGACAGCAGAGGAAGTGAGGCACACTGAGCAGGGGCAGAGCACATTAAACCTTACTGATGAGTTTAGATTTTAATTAGACTGCTGTTGTCGTAGTTTTCCAAAACCACCACGCTGCAACATTTTACACAATGAGTGTTTTAACTGTGGTTTCAGAGCTGGATGCACTAGGTGACGAGCTGCTGCTGGATGATGACAGCTCCTACTTGGATGAGGCGTCAGCTGCCCCGTCTATCCCAGAGGGAGTCCCCAGTGACAGCAAGACAAACAAGGTAATGGTCTACAGATCACAGATCTCAAAGTAACTGATGGGACGTTCAAGGCTCAAACAAAAGTCATGTAATTAAAGGTGATATTGTGTCTACCCTCGTATCATAGCTGCATCATATTTCTTTACGTTTTCTAAAGTTCCAGCAAGTTACACGATTACATTTGTGTCATTAAGTGAAGACGAACAGAAGGAGAATTGAAACCTGGGGATGTAAAACCCCAGTTAGTAAACCTTTCTTTTTCATTTGATGCTTATACATTTAGCAAAGTTTTGTATGTTGTTCCACCTTTGAATCAAAGTCCTTCTGCTGAACAAATATTAGTGTGTGTTCAGTTAGCTTTCAAATATTAGCAGTTTCCTTCCTGCATTTTAATCTGTCTCTAAAATGGCAAACATGACAACATACTTACTAATTTTAAGCTTATTTATCTGCCATTGCCATTAAATATTCAAGCTCGCTTCAAATTCTGTGCTGGCTCTGAACTCAACTGTCTAACTGTAAGATGCTTACTTCCCTGCTCCTTATCATGAATGAAAAGTTGCCGATGACTCTTGTTTCGTTTTTCAGGATGGCGTTTTGGTGGATGAGTTTGGCCTGCCACAGATTCCTGCCACATAACTCCTGCACTTCAGCTGAAAACACTTTTCTATGTAGAGTAACATTTATACGTGCAAAACCATGTGACCTTGAGAACACTACAATTTTGAAGCCGTCCTGGTGTTGGGTTGTGTGTTGTTACTACTACCGTGCTCGCATGTGGCCTTGTAACATACCGAACCTCTTTTAAAACGTTATTCCCCCTTATTTTCAACCGGACATCCTCACTAACCTGACAGTGTTATCCATCAGCGATAGAACTTATTTATTTGTACATTTAACTTGTTTTGTGTGTTGTTTAGTCATTCATTAACTTTTTATTTTACGACCCAAAAAGAAGAGTTTGGCATATCTGCAGGGGTACTGTAAACATGCTAAATAAATTGCGTTTTAACTCAATCTTGAGTTATTGATTGATTGATCATTCTATTTTTTATTATTGTCATTAGTATCGTAGGTTTTGTTTCCTTCAGTCATATATGTTTTCTCCTTAGTTTTTATGTCACATTTGACTCAGTCTTTGTCTAAATACAACCTATTTTCCTTCTTTGTAGAACATCAGATTTTTTTTTTTAAAGTTTCTACTTTTTATCGTCAGACTTTTTAAACTCTTTTTTTCTTCAGTATTTCTATAAAGGAAGAGCTCAGCAACCAGTACTGGCAGCACGTTTATCAGGCAATACTGCAGCAACAATAAAAGTTGCCTCTCAAGTAGGATGAATAAACTATTTTCTTCCCCCATCACCAAAAGCTGTTTTCAGGATTATTCAGGTATTTTAATGAATGTTACTTGTATTGATTAGTCAGAATTTATTTATTTTTTCTGGGTATTATTTATGGAGTCTGGCTCCAGAGCTTATTTGGCTGCAGGCTTTACATTTTTATCACTATGCACAGACCTACATTATTGCCCAAGAAATTATTGTTTTCGATCACTTGTTTCTTCACAGTGAAGTAGAGCTCTGTAGTTTAATTTGTGTTACCTGACATCCGTCATCTTTACAAATTCAGACAAGACACTATGTAAATGTTCACGAGGAAATGCACACTTCCCCTTAATACAAAGCATTTTTATTTTACAAAAACAGAGCCACAATATAGAAACTGCGGGGGAAAAAAATCTAAGCTCACACCATGATTCAGCAGCATGAAGAACCAGCTGCAACAACTGCTGTCACACAATCAGTATTTAGTGTCACTTAAGGATTTTGACTCTCTCTTCTTGAAACATGTACTTTGTTTCAGCTCTTTTAAGGTCCCACCACAGCACTGCAACCAGGAAGTGGTCTGGACCTGCACTGGGTCATTGCAACACCTTGATTGTTTTCTTCTTCAGTTGTTCTGTTATAGGTTTGCCCATGTTTGGCACCATTGTCTTGTTACATGACCCACTTTCAGCCAAGCTTCAGCTGTCCAACAGATGGCCTCGCACTCGACACCAGAATACTTTGGCACTCAGGCAAGTTCATGGTTAGTTCCATGAGTGGTCCCTGCAAACTCATTATTTATATTTAGGATATTTTTTAACTTATTTCAGAGCTTAATTATTATGTATTTAGCTGTTTTGTACCTTTTATGAAGAAGCAAGAGAGAGAGAGGGCATTCTTCAAATCTACAAGTCACTGGCGAGTAACAAGACAAGTTACTTTTGGTCAGATTGGTTTTGTCACTTTGTGGATAATTGGCAAGGATTCCAGACGTACTGACTACTTCTGATTCTGTTGCGACTCAAAAGCCGACTCTGGTGGGACTCGAACCCACAACCTTTGAATCACTTCTTCAATGCTTAACTAGAAGTCCAATGCGCTATCCATTGCGCCACAGAGCCTGTTAACCTAGCCCTTGGTGCTGTGGTCAATATCGATTTTGACCAGGCCATTGCAACACCTCAATGTGTTTTGGTTTCCAGGCAAATTAATGGTTAGTTCCATGACTGACTCTTGTTGGAAAAACAGGATCAGTGCTGATGTCTTACCTCCTTGGCAGTATGTTGTTCATCTGACAACTAATTATCTGTTTATTAATATGATGCTGTGATGTTTTGTGGACAAAGATTCATGATTTTGTTTTACTCCCTACATGAATTGATAACTTTTTTTTTTTATATTCTGGAATAAAAGTGTGTTTTTTACCCACAGATTTTGTCTCCTTTGATTTATTCACCCACAGGCATCTTCATAACATATCGCTTGTGTTTTCGAAGTTACTGAAGTCAGCTTCTTACAACGTATTTTTGTAGGGAAAGTTGTGCAAAGTGTGTTAGCACAACTTGTACGACTCAAAAGCCGACTCTGGTGGGACTCGAACCCACAACCTTTGAATCACTTCTCTAATGCTTAACTAGAAGTCCAATGCGCTATCCATTGCGCCACAGAGCCCGTTGACACCCCTGCTAGAACTCATGAGAGACAGTATTCACAAAGCTTTGACTAATGATTCTATTTTTATATGTACCTCGCGCGACTGCAATAAAATAATATTACAACCTAAAACGAAAACCGTTACGCTGTATATTTTTCCCAAATTCATTCTGCTTTTTGTTTTTAAAAACTTAAATAATAAAAAAAAATTAAATAAAGTACAATCAAACGTGTTTCCGGTGTTCAAGGGAAGTAGTTAGCAACGAGCAGAAGTTAGCTGTGTAAACGTGTTTCTGTTAAAAGCGACCGGTAAAAATAAAAATAAAATAAAATAAAAATGTCAGCGCAAACGATAACTGTGACGGTCGCGTACGGTAATAAGATTTTTCATTCTAAAAACTGCAAGATAGAAAAAGGCATATTATCTTAGCTGTTGTCGACCGCAGCTTGGAAATGCTCAGCTAATGTAGCTTTCAGTGCAACTCTTCTGAGTTTTATACATCACCACATACCACTGTCTCTATCGTTCATGTCCGTTTAATTTAAGGAGTAAAATGTAGTAAAGAGGAAAAATGTAAATCCGTAATGGATCAATTCACTGAAAATGAGAAGTTATAATAACATAAAGGCATCATCCAGATCGATAGAGGGTGAAGTCTTAAATGCGAATGGATATGATTTTATCTGAGGGATCTAAATATCCCTCTGTCAATGTTTAGTTGATATTCATGAAACTGCTCTGGCAAATACGGTTTTAGCTCTATTATTTTGCAATTCTCCACTTTCAGGCTCGGCTAAGCACAGCATCACACTAACAAGCAAAGATGATGGAAAAGGACCCACTGTCAGAGACCTGTCAGAAGCTCTCTGCCAAGCTACTGGTGTCCCACCCACCTCACAGAAACTCATATTTAAAGGTAGATTGTTAGTCTCTCTTTTATTTTTCATCCAAGACTGCTTGGCCGTTCTTTTATATCTGCTTTTCATCCTGACATTCCAGGAAAGTCACTGAAGGATATGGAGGAGAGTCTCTCCAACAATGGAATAAAAGAAGGATGCAAACTTATGATGATTGGAAAGCGGGTAAAGCCTTTGCATGTGCCTTGTCTCTAGACTGAGTCTGTACATCTTGTACTAACAGCAATCTGTATGAACAGAACAGTCCAGAGGAAGAAGCTGAACTCAAGAAGCTGAAAGAAATTGAAAAATCGGTGGAGCAGATGGCTAAAAAGCTGGAGAAGGTAGATGGAGAGTTGACTGGACTTAAAAACGTAAGCACTTAATTATGGCTTGAAGTATCTGATTGTTCTGTTCTCCAGTACATCTGTGGTGAAATCTCTGTTTCTTCACAGGGCTTCCTGGCCAAAGACCTCCAGGCAGAGGCGTTGAGTAAACTCGACAACAGAGTAAAAGTAGCAGCCGAGCAGTTCATGAAGATCCTGGAGCAGATAGATGCAATGGTAATCAGTTTTTTGGCAATTTATGTTCAAGTCTTTTATTTTATTCATGTGCCTTACATAACAAACGCTCAGCTGCTTCTCTTTTAACAGAGTGTCCCAGAAAATTTTAATGACTGCAGGACGAAGAAAAAGGGACTCATAAAAACAGTGCAGGTTAGCCTGTGTTTAAATTTGTTTCCTTAATATTTTGACTGAAAACAGTTAACACACTCGAAATTAAATAATTTTCTTTATTTCATGGCCATAGGATTTCCTTGCCCAGTGCGACAGAATCGAAGCTTGTATATCAGACCATCTATTGAAGATCCAGTCGAAAAACTTGGCTCTGGCAGAGTAGTCAAGTCTCCTATACTGTGTGCTATATGTTGCTCTGTGAGCAATTGTGAAGTATACAGAGAGCTTCAAATGTGAAGCCATATGGTGTGTATTTATTGATGGTGTGATGTGTAGTGGAGAATCTTCACAACAGGATCTCATGAGAAGAAAGATCTTGGTTACTGTAATTGGTGCTGGGTTAAAGACATATGAATTGCTGTCTGAGACATTAGCGCAGACACTCTGAAAGGATCATTAAACAGCACCCATCAAAATATCCCGAAATTAATGCAAATGGAAGTTCTGAAGTCCAACAAAAGTTAAAACTCAGCTGTGGCGTTAGAAAAGTATAATTGCTAATATCCAAACCCTGCTTATTCTTACTTTGTTTTGATATGCAGTCCACATAAACATGGAGTCCCTCTAAAGCAAACTGGGATCCTTTAAGGATCACTGTCACTGTACTCAGTGGATTTATTTATATCATGTATTTGAATGAAGGGACTTTTTCTTTTGGCTTCAAGCAGGAACCGAAGTACAGTTTTGCAACATTTTTAACTGTTGGCAGAAGGAAAACCTAATTTCTTATGATGTAATTGTAATTTATGACCAGATATTGAATAGATTTAAATTAATGATAAATAGGCTGTTATAACCCAGGTCCCCACTAACAA
>JBAMYA010000009.1:14959242-14988502 GCA_037176975.1 Arrhamphus sclerolepis
AGGTGTCAAGAGTCCAGAGGAATAAACTTTATACCAAAATAAAAGGACAATTTCTATCCACTTGTCTTAGGCCAAGAATCTTCAACAAATCAGTGGCTTTTGTTGTGTCTAATGCCTGATCCTTTGTAATCAAGTGTCTTTGTGTGAAGTGTGAGATTGTGATTGTCTGAAAAACATTTGCTCAGACTGATGCATCATATCCATTACCTTTTGTTTTGAAATAAACATTTTCTTTTGACTCTTGACACCTCAGACAATTGTATTCCCGAAAACCTCCTTCACAATACAACTAATTCAGTCCCAGTAAGACATCTTCTGTCAGTTTATTTCCAGCTTTATCTTTGAGGGTCTTTTCATACATTTTTACAAGCTTACACAGCAGACCCTGCAGTGGTATTTTCACAGATGTGCAAATGAGCTTTGAAATAAGGGGTTGGAAAGGGGAGATGGACCCAGAGGCCCAGAGAGC
The DNA here is from genome assembly GCA_037176975.1 of Arrhamphus sclerolepis. Taxonomy (NCBI): domain Eukaryota; kingdom Metazoa; phylum Chordata; class Actinopteri; order Beloniformes; family Hemiramphidae; genus Arrhamphus; species Arrhamphus sclerolepis. The sequence goes on from JBAMYA010000009.1 coordinate 14,959,712, forward strand.
AGCTTAAACAAATGACCTTCAGCCAGCTATACCACAGTGAAGCTTTTACATAAGCCAAACTACATGATATAGCTGATCTAAACTAAATTGAAACCCATTTAAAGATACACATGAAGCACAGAATCAACCCTGCACAGCACAGCCTGTGTCACTAATCATCCTTGTCCTTTGCACCATGTTTTAGAATGCGCGTGAATGCTACATAGTTGAAGTTGCCTTTCTTGTCAATGGGCGCCTCACGAAAGAGCTCATCCACCTCTTCATCTGTGAACCTGTCACCCATTGTAGTGAGGAGTTCCCGCAGGTACTCCTCCTGGATCACACCTGTGGAGAGAAATAATAATTGGGATGCTTGCTGCCTGCCGAAACTATTAGCAAACCTTAATGGGGAAAAAAAAAAAGTAATAGTAATAAGAATATTCATGACAGCATTACGAGACATAGTTTTGTACATTGTCTTAATGGTACTGAATCTTAATACATGCTTACATAAAGCATGAGGCGCTGTGTTTTTATAGATTGCACTAATAAACTCAAAATCTGTTTCATATTACTTCAACTTACCCGTTCCCTCTTCATCAAAGCAGGCAAAAGCATTACGAATCACATCTTCGGGATCTGTGCCATTTAGCTTCTCCCCAAACATGGTCAGAAACATGGTGAAGTTGATTGGGCCTGGCGCTTCATTCATCATGGCTTCCAGGTACTCATCTGTAGGGTTCTTACCTGGGAAAAGCGAACAAAAATCAGTTAAACTACATCAAAAATCCATATTTACAGCGTATTGTCTTTACAAAAACAAATGTGAGTAATTTTTTTTAAAATTATCTTTATCCTCAATTTTCTTTGAATCTTAAGCTTTTTGTTGCAGGACTTTTACACTATAATGAAACAATATCTATCTCAAAATGTTTATTGATATATTAGGCGTACCTAACGAGGCCAGCATGTCATGAAGGTCTTCTTTGTCAATAAAGCCGTCTCTGTTTTGGTCAATCATGTTGAAAGCCTCCTTGAACTCCTGGATTTGAGACTGATCAAACATCGCAAATACATTGGAGGTGGCACGCTGGGGACGCTTCTTTGTGTTCTTCCCCTTGGCCCTTTTGCTTGACATACTGGCGGCTGCTGGGTCCTTCCTCCTGTAATCCAGAAGACACCAGTGTAACAAAGTCATTGTTTTGCAATTCTCAAGTTTGCCTCAAGCCTTTTTTCTCAAGTCCAAATGTCAGATTTCAAGTCCAAGTCATTTTAACAATGATTGATTTAAAAAAAGATTACATTAAATGTAAATGATAGACCACATAGTGCAAGACTACCTCTTTCAGTTCTTTGTGGATCTTCAAATGTCAGTTAGTTGTTTCATATCTGTCCGACGTTAATTAATTAATTCTATTGTTAACTACTTTGCAGTTCTTATACCGAAATGAAATTAATTTTGTGAATGTATTTACTATTTTTTGTTTGAAAGAACAATAGCTCATGGTATATTTTTGATTGGCTGTGCTGACAGCTGCACACACATACGTACACAGCAGAGAGAGGGTTTGTGAAGTGACGGAGGGAATTATTGGATTCGTACACACTTTTTAAATAACACTTGTTTCAATCTTTGGTGTGAGATACCAAGTGTATTCAACTCAACAGGCTCAATTCAAAAGTCCTTGGTGTAAAAGTCCAAGTCGAGTTGCAAGTCCACATTTTGTCGAGTCTAAAGACATCAAATTAAAGACTCGAGTCCACACCTGGAAGGCGCTGACGGAACCAGGCTGGCGATTGTGACATGTAGGTCAGATATTATATACAGACAGATATGAAAAGAGAAATAACAATAAACAGACACAATGCAGCATCCAGTACTTGATATTTCATAGATACAGCCTATATTTATATCGGAACAATATATGGAGCATATTGATCATCAGAAACCCGACATTATGCTTTCAAAATGTTGTATTTATCACCTCTGGCCTCTATTGACCTACATAACTGTCTTTAGCTTTAGCTTGCTAGGCCAATTAAATTAACAGGGGGTGAAACACACAATTATGAAATCCTGTAGACTCGTTTTGTGCTCGATAGTTGAAACATTCGCAACCCACCTTAGAGTAAACTTGTAAATTAAATACTAAAAAAGAGTACACACAACTACGACCACATCTACAAGCAGATGGAGCATCAATGTTTTATTTCCTGTTTCCGAAATCGACCAATCAGAGCGGAGCTGGAAGGAGCCAACTGTCTGGAATGTTCCACATCCGAGGCCCGCATCCTTTCACTTCATTTTTAGTTTTACATAAAATAAGATTAATGTCAGTGGATGTAAATTTAAGAAGCATTGCTATTTTTCAGACTATGAACTGTAAGCACATCCACTTGAAAAAAACAACAACTTTGTAATCATCCAAAATAAAAATGCAGCAGTTAATATATTTTACCGATAGGTGGCACCAATTGCTAAGGTGTTCGCCACACCTGTTTCATTTGTTCAACTCTTTATCCAATGAAGTTCTAAAATTATGACGGTTGTTAGTCATAACTGCAATATATATATATATTTTTAAGTGTTAATAGACAAGTAAGTTGGGGGAAATTAACGTGAAGTTACAAACAAACTGAAAAGGTTGTTCTTAAATCTTGCTATGTGTTCGGCCGTACGTCTGGATGGTGGAAAAACCACCAGAAACCTCTGGCAGAGTTTTGGTTCAGGTGCACTACTTGATGTCTCTACTTTTTTCCCCCCACAAGTACAGTGCACAGCTGAGGGCCTGGCCCAGAGTTTCGTGTGGCCCTTCTCATGGTCTCATGGTCTAAATTTAAAGCTGCCCCAGCCTTAAAAGGTCCTGACGGTGTCTGGTGCATTCTGCCGAGTGGCAGCATTATTTTTGTTCTGTGGACTGCCACCGTGTCCACTGCCCCTCACCCTGCTGCTTTGCCTGGATCTGAACTTGCTTTAGCTACTTTTGGAATAACTCACCCTTTCTCATATTTTCATCTGTTCTTGATTGGGAGATTTTTATTCGTGGTAAGTGATGCATGTCTTTCTTTTTCAAAATCATTATTACTATTATTAGATCTATTAAGAATTATTACTCTGATTTACATCTTTTTATACTGTAACATCTTGAATCAGCCAGGCGAGAGGCCTTTTTCTACATTAATGATTATGTTAGGTTATTTGTTTATTTAATAACGTGTAGAACTAATTCATAATTTCATTGCCCTCCTATAGTATTGTTCTTTTAGCTCTAATGTTCATGTAGATTAGACTGCATGTATGGCTTCTAATCTACCAACAATAGTGTATTGATTGATTATAATAATCCATAAAAAAACAAACAAACAAATAAGGTTTTATGGCCCATGAGATTCTCCTTTGCACTCAGTGATCTCATGGCTCACAGTTGACTTGAATTTGAAGCTCTTGACAGCATATGCTGTTTACAGTAGGTGTTACTAAAGCACACAAGCAGCAGATATTTCAGTGGAAAACATTTCTGTTATATTTTGAAGCTGAACTGTAGTTACATGATAGATGATGGTTTTGTCCCAGAGAGAGCTGCACATTCATTCAGGCTAACTTTAGGGACACCTAAACAGTTGAAACTACTTAATTATGAAATGCCACAATTCTGTCAGTCCCCTCTCTTTTTGATTTTTATTTTTTGTAAATTGTTGTCATAAACCTGCTCTTTACAATTATGTATGTATTATGAAACAATTCCCCAGCCACACCCCTGGCACCCCACCCTCCCCCTCCAACACATCCCTAATTAAAAAAAACAAAACAAAGAAAAACAAAACAAAACAAAACACTTTACTCTGAAAGAGACACAAAGTAATTATGAACCATGCAGATACATTTGGTTGTATCTTGTTCTGTTTTTCTTCATGTCATGGATCAATTTAGACATCTATGCTGTTTGTTTCTCTCTCTCGCTCTCTTTTAGATCATTTTGTGTTTCTTTTACAACCATTTGCAACATTGAATTTCAAAATTTTCATCTCTTTTTAAGAATTCTTTCCTCTTTATCATTTTGTATCTTGCTGCGTTACATGTTTGTGTCACATTTTTATACTTTACACCTTTTTGTTGCCTTTTTTAAATTATTCATCACTTTTTTAAAATTAATATCGCATATTGATTCTTTTGCCTATGATATCATTCTGTAATACGACCATGGGGCGCATGTACCCTGTTAATCTATTGAAAAAAAAATTGTCCAATATTGCAATTTTTGTTTTATGTGTCAAAAAAAAAAAAAAACTTTTCCAAAGCAAGCAGTTTTCATGTCAACAACAGCTTTTGGAGTTTGTGATTGACTCGTTCCCATTTCCTGATGTTTCATAGGACAAATTTACTGATGGGGAAGTGATGCGCATAATCATTTATTGTGATCATTGTAGCTAAATAGTGTAGAAACAATGTAATCATTCAGACTTTGATAATTAATGATGTTATATCATTCTTAGCACATCTTTGTTTTTCACAAAAGGTTTTAAAATTCACTGATGGAGATAATCTAGGATCAAAAGGGACATTTTGTCATTGAGAAGACAAAATCAGAGTCATGAGTCTTAAGAGGTTCCTGCTGCCACCTTTCATTTATTACCTGCTGCTTCATTTAACACCTTAGAAGTAGATCTTTAGCAGCGCTAACACTTCAGCTGCTCAATCAAAACAAAAGTAACCATAACAGCAACTTTTGAAATCATATATTGACCAATTGCTAGTTCCCAAAAGCACCACTCCTAATACCTAATTGCCATCCTCTGCTCTCAACTAACCCCTAAATTAAAACTAAATATATAATAATAACAATGAGATTGATTCACAGTGCTGTTAAAGTAAAGGACAGTCATTATAAGGTGGTGGAGTGGCCTTCAGGATGTCAGGATCATTACAAGTGACGCAGAAGCAGCAGCTGCATCACCAGCAGGAGAAGCTGCAGCAGCATCACTATGAGAGCAGCTATTACCTGAGCACCAAGTCATCTGTTAGCCAGCAGGCGTTCTCCAGTTACAAGACCACCAGCCGTCGGTAAGAGGATGGAAGTGAGGCTATGTCCAAATTACAGCGTATGATGGGTGGTACTGAAATAAATACAAGGTTCTCTGACTTCTATAAATTCAGATGTGATGAATGCGTTCAAGCAGGCCTCTTTCTAATATTCAGCACTTCTAGTTTGGAAGGAAGTGGGTGGATGTGTGTGCCTGAGTGTCATTGTTACCTTGTCCATGGAGGTGTTGTAATTCATCCTCTTTTTTTAATGTTCCTCCAGTTTTCAGGTCTGACTGTTCTTGTTCTTCCGTCTTATGAGTTCAAAAATGATTCTCAGTCTAATTCAAATGTCAAGTCTTAAATTGTTGCTCACAATCAGAGACTGTTCCACTCCCAGCCATCATCTTCATGTATGCCTCATTTGGATTAAAGGTGCTACTTGGGTAAAAATGGGCAATTGGCACCCATCCCTTATAGTTTCAGTATTATGAGACCCAAATGGGACCAAATAATGCAGCCAATGAAGAATGTGTATTAAATGAACATGGGCTCTGTAAGGGCCCCAAATAGTTTGAGTAGCATAACGCCCTACAGAAAATTAACCAGTTGGGCTCCATCTAAAATCCAGGTAGATCCCATTCGGAGTGCATTTGGGCAAACAAAGCTAGGCCACCATAGAAGGTGTTGTCAAACCCACATGGCACCCATTTTTCAGGTTTTAGTTCATATGGTGCTGACATAAATGGACTTTAATAAATTGACCGCCCTGCAAAACATTTAGTCTTTGTATGTTTTGTCTAATATGTTGTCAGGACTGTACAAGTACAAGTCTTATGAATACAATAGTACAAAGACTATCTTTTTAATGAATATACCTAAACATTTTTTTGTCTAATTGTCTCCAGTAAAAAGACATCCTCAAGGAATTTTAGACTGAGGTTGTTTATGGGCTATTAATTGTATGAAAAAAAGCTAATCAAATATTTTCACTTCTAAATCATGACTTTTTTAAACCTCTCTTTTGCCATTACCTAAGATTTTACTGACCAACAGTTGGTTAGTCATGAAAATAATGTTGTGGTCCTCACATATGATCTTAATTGTTCCAGCTTTAACTTCATGCTGTGGATATTTGCAAAATTGTAATGACAGGTAACTGAATGTATTAGACGGGTTTGTTGAAGACCTAATGAAAAATACTGTTTTGTTTAAATATGTGCTCTTGTTGATAGAATGACTCAGGTGTTTAGACATTGACGCTGTTGTGCATTTGTCATCATTCCCATTTGATGTTGGTGTCGATTTGCAGTCATCCAGGTCATGGTAATCCTGAGGGCTGGTTTAAAGGTAACTGGACTTCCTCTTGGATCTTGAAGAATTCTTTTGGATGAGAGGTGAAACATCTTCAAGATCCAAGAAGAAGTCCAGTTGCCTTTACTCAAGGCCTTACAATTCCCAAGTGATACAACTTGTATATCAAAAGGTCTGTCAGAACATTGATTTCTTTTTTTTTTTTTACTTGATCACAGTTGTGATTTTTATTTTATTTTGCAAGAGAGACTAACCCCAAAACAAGTCTAGTTGCAAAGCACAGCACCTGAGATTTACAAGCAAGTCTTTCCTGTTGTGTGAACATGTAATATGGTAATATGGCTTTCTAAATGGGGTCAAGGAAAGAATTTCAGCTGGGGTGAAGGGCTGCCAGATATATTCATAGACAGCTGAGCTATTTTTATAAACACGACCTGAGACGTTGCCATCTGGCCAACTGTAAATACACTGTATTGTATGGAAGTCAAGAATTCATTTCTGCCCTCCGTGGTAGGTAAAAACTACAGTGATTAACTCCTAACTCCTTGTGAGTATGGGTAGAGGATATTACTCTTGGCATAGATTGTGAGTGAAAGCCATGCATTAAAATGAACATTTCCATTTTGTTGCATATCTACCAGTTGTGTTTTTTTTTTTCAGAGAGGTAGAGGTTTGAGGAGCAAAGGTCAGAGTTCCAGAGGGTGTATGGAAATTGCACTTGTTCTCTGAGTCACTAGAGTAAAGCTGAATGTGGATTTATGTAACTAGTACATATAAATGTTAATACATGCAGTCAGTGGTGCACTTTATAATATTCATGAACATTTCAGCCTGTCTTGCAGCCAATAAGCTGCATCCTTGAAAAGCAACCATTTATTTATTTATTTATTACTCAAGACTTCCTACATTAATGTCAGGCTGCGATTTGTATTTGTTTATTTATTTGCTGGGGGGGTTCTGATTTCATTTTGTATTTGCTTGATTTGAAGTACAAAAGATACAAAAATACAATTTGTTTCAATGAAACTTCAATGCAAAAGTCAAATTCTCGTAGTTCTTCTCTCAGATCCCATTAAGTCCTCGTAATGATAAAAATTGTTGCTCAGATTCCTTAAAGGCCCAGATTACATCATGAAACAGCTTGGTAATGTGGTTGTATTTTTTTTGTGTCGACTTGGGCCCATTTTCTTCATGGATGAATGAAAGATTGCTGCTGTGAGTGTTTATTATCAGCATTACAGCGTAGCACACTGACAAAAGAAAGAATGGTGCAGCTCACACTGATTAGATTTTATTAATCTGAGTAACAATGGAAGCTCCAGAGATAAAATGTGAAATCGGACTTTGGTTGAACAACCAATGGCTTATCTTTAATGCCTCACTGTGGTCTTAAACGAGTACAGCGGCATCCATTTAATGTATAACTGCTTGTAATATGACTTTTATATCTTACCTCTCAGCCAGAAAAGCTCTGTGAAGGCAGAGAAGAGGCAGGAGGTGGTTAGACTGAGCCCGCTACCCAAGAGAGCCAAACGCACCTACCTGGCAATGGACAAGGACAAAGAAGTTATAGGATATGTTATTCCTATATTTAGAGCCAAGTGAGCACAAATTAAATTGAATACAGTTTGGCTTTTATTGTAGATGCTGAACTCATTTTTCTGTTCTCACATCTTTGTGGTTTGGATTGTTTCAGTCATGAAACGGTTCGGGGTCTGATGGAGGCCCAGGTGGAAGATGTCACAGAGGAGGGGATTAACTATGTGGCAATGAGGAACCTGTTTGTCAGAGAGGCCAGGGAGGCTATGGAGGTTAAAGTGGAGAAGAAAACCAGAAAAAAGCATGTCAGGGAATCTGCGGAGCGCATGGAACTGAGCAGGACGGTAAATCATTTGGAAACAGTCATTTTTCAAATGATTCATATGCTTACATGACTCATATCCCAAAATCCAAATATGGGTTCATCTTAATTCTGCAGATGGAGGAATGGTCAGAGTTTCGGAAGAAAATGAACCCAGACAGCCTGACGCACCGTCCAGAGTTTATTGTCAAACCCCGTGGACAAACTGTCTGGGAGGGCAAGACAGTCAAGCTGCACTGCACTGTGGCTGGATGGCCTAAACCCAGGATCGCCTGGTATGTTCAATCCCAAACTCATAACTCTGCACCTTCTAAACATCATGAAGAAGAAAAAAAAAAAAACAAGCTGATGAGAGCACTTTGTCATGTTTGTGTCATCGGGTAGATTCTGAAGCATGCGTCTTCTGCTGAGTCTTTTTCCCCAGCTGCAACATAAACACACCCACGCTCTCGAATTAAAGATCCTGAACAAGAAAGATAAACACTTTATTTTTTTTTTCCTGTTTTCAAGGTACAAAAACAATGTGCTCATTGATGCCAAGGCCCACCCGGATAAATACACAGCTGAGAGCAATTACAACATGCACTCTCTGGAGATCAAGAAGTAGGTAATCAGTCACCTCAAATGCTTCTTAGTCACTTTTATTGTACCAGTGTCTCTTGCAGTGCCAAATATCAGTGGTGATCATTTCTCCTATCACTTTGTTTTATTTCTAGTTGTGATTTCTTGGACACTGCTCAGTATTGTGCCTCTGCCCTCAATGTGAAAGGGGAAGTTTCCTCTGTGGCCACTGTTGTTGTCAAAAGTACGTAACTGTTTTCTTGCGCGTATGGTCACGTCTCTCTCCTTCAGTACTACTACAAATCAAAGTACACAGCTGAAGTGTAAAAGAGTGTCATCTTAAACCCAACAGGGTCCCACAGTTTTGTTTAGAGTATCTTTTGGGAGTCAAATAGCTTTAGAGACGCGGGGTTCAGGAAGTTGTTTGTCATAGTTTATAAAAGGTCTTTCTGTTGAAACACGTTTACTGACTGAGATGTTTCTCCACAGGGTTCCAAGAGGGTGTGGAAGCAGGCCCGCTTGATCCGAAGCCACGTGAGGCAGACTTATTTATTATATATGTTTGTATATTTACTCCTGATGTCATTCATGATGATGAAACCTTAGAAATGTGTCGCTCAGTTGATATCTCCGCAGAAGCCCATCACACATCCATTAGTGCTGACTTGTTCTGTGTCTGCCACTATGAAGTGCAGGAAAGGATCTTCAGGGTTAATTGAAAATGAAGTCATCACACAGTTTTCTTTTTTATTAATTTGTTTTACTTTAATAGAAAAATAGGAAGCTTTATTGTCATTGCACAAACAGACAAGCTCTAAGTACAACGAAATTGCAGGGGCTTCGATGAAGGTCCTAATACAAATAAAGTGCAGAGTGAAAAAAGTAAAAAATAAAAATATGAATATGCAAGAATTAAAAATATATAAAGTGTATATATAAAAACAAAATATACAAAAATACAATGCTATGAGACCATCAAACAATGTTAGCTACAAGCAAGAGCGATAATATACCATACTATCCATTAGCTAACATAACTAGAAAGGGTCCATCGTGGAATTGGATGAAAATTGTTGGTGGATGTTGAAAACATTTTCTCTTTGTTCCCAGATGGTTTCTGCCCTGAGCATGGTGTTACATTTGAAACAACCATAATTGACAAATTTGAAGTGGCCTTCGGCCATGAAGGGGAGACATTGAGTTTAGGTTGCACTGTCATCATTTTTCCCACTGTGAAGAAATACCAACCTGAAGTTGTGTGGTACAGAAACTGTAAGTACGAGAAGAAAATGGAAATAGTGTGTTATTTTCCCTTAAAAAGAAAAACAACAAAAAACCAACAACCCGATGTTTCTTGCCCTTTAGGTCAAGCATGCATTTTATTCATGTATTCTGTTCTGACTCTTTCATTACTGATTTATCTCATCAGCTGTTCCTTTAAAGCCCTCTAAATGGGTGCACACCCACTGGTCTGGGGAACGTGCTGTTCTCACTCTTACTCACCTTAACAAAGAAGATGAGGGCCTCTACACCCTGCGTGTGAACACCAAATCTGGCTTTGACACTCACTCGGCCTATGTGTTTGTCAGAGGTAAAGTGTCTAAAATTACTGGCTGGTTTTATGAAAAAAACTAAACACTTTTTGTTTTTGTATTATCCAGTGTAACTAAACACTGGATGACTGTTAAGTGTAAACTGAAGCAATATATCAAACTCCTACTTCTACATTTGACTTCACGCCAGAAAAGAATGTGCTCCGATTAAACCAAAAGATTTATGCATCAAATTCAATTTTTCGAATCACATTTTAAGGGTACCACTATATAAAGTAATGGATCTCAGTTAGTTACAGAGATATCACACACACCGTACTGTAAAGTGGGTCAGACAATGAAACCTGAGTGTGTAACAGAGAGCCACCTGATTTAGAAACAGCACTACTCCTGAAAGTGTCTGCGTGGTCCGTGATGTGTGTGTGCATCTTGCTTTGCCAGATGCTGATGCGGAGATAGAAGGGGTTCCGGTAGCCCCCCTGGACGTGCGTTGTCACGATGCCAACAAGGACTATGTGGTGGTAACCTGGAAGCAGCCAGCGGTGGAGGGCAGCAGCCCCATCCTGGGATACTACATCGACAGGTTGGTCAGTCCACTTATAAGAAAACATAATTCAGTTTGTTTAACACATAAGGTATGGAAAGATTTAATCAAAGTGGATTTTTTTGGGGTGTTTCTGTACACAAATAATTGGTCACAAAAGGCATTCATTTAAATTTCTCTTTGATTTCTATCAAGTTGCCGCAATACATTTTGCCCCCCACATAAATAACACCTACATGTATTCTTGCATGCTGATATTTGTCAATCATGTGTTCAGTGTGGCCATATGAAATTGAAAATAAACACTTGCATTCAGCAAATAAGACTTAGTTTGAAGCATCACAACTAAACTGTTATTTTTCTTGGCAGGTGTGAGGTGGGCACTCATCACTGGGCTCAGTGTAATGATTCCCCAGTCAAGTACGCCCGCTTCCCTGTCACAGGACTGGTGGAGGGCCGTTCTTACGTCTTCAGGGTGCGGGCCTTGAACAAGGCAGGTCTCAGCCACCCATCTCGTGTCTCCGAGGCCGTGGTCGCCATGGATCCATCCGACAGAGCTCGACTCAGAGGTCAGAGACACAATACAGATCTGCTGACTCAAATCAACAAAGACAACAACTTTTTATGTCTATGTCTTTATTTATTCATTTTTTTCTAACAGCTGGGCCCTCAGCACCTTGGACCGGGATGATCAAGTTCACAGAGGAGGATCCCACTGGTATGACAACATTTTGCTGTGCTGTTGCTTAAAATGTGAAAAGGGTTTGACTTTGGAGTCATCATGCCTGGTGCAAACTTTTCTGATCAAATAAGTTTGATAGCAAACTGATCATGTCTCATCTTCAGATAAGTCATGTTGAAGAACCAAATGTCCCGCAGTTTTCCCTTATCACTTTATAAATGCGTCGTTCCCAGCAAGCACACCGTTGTTGCATTTTGATTTTAATTCTTAGTGTATAAATCAAGAGCACCATCGCTACACTTTGTTTATTTCCTCCGTGTTTCAATTTTTTCTTACTTCTATTGTTGTTTTCTCATGTGTCATTTTCTTTCACAGTACAAAAATAGGTCAATGGCACCGCTGGCCCATTTATTCTCATCACGTATCAGCTTGTTGAACAATTTTCCCTGAAGTTACTTCACACACTTTAGTTAGATCAGTGCAAAGTTATTGGTGTTCTCGTGCATTGCAGGTGTATTTTAAAAGAAATCTACCAACACTGTTATTGGGTATTGAAGTGTTGTTGTCTTTGGAGACTTTCCACCAAACTTTTTCAAGCGTACTTCTGCTCATGTTTCATCGAGAGAATTGCTCCCTAAAGAGGATTCAATTTAACCCATCAGCTACATGAGAAAACGGATTCCACGTTTTACAAATCTCAATCTGACTTCTAAACCGGTTTGTTCAATCAAATGCTTAGCCTGTTTTTTTTTTCCTCTCTCTCAAACAGTGGGCGTCGTCCCTGGAGAACCAAACGACGTTGTGGTTACAGAGGCAACTAAAAGCTATGTGGTGCTTGCCTGGAAGCCGCCAGTGCAGAGGGGTCATGAAGGAGTCATGTATTATATTGAGAAGGTGAGAAGAAATGGAGACCATTTTTGGTTAAAGATATAAAAATATTTTGTATCTGGATGCATGTATTCTGAGGTTATCAGAAATACACCTAACTTCTGCTTGTTGTGTTTCCCTGAATACTGTCCTGTTGTCCGTCTGAATCCCTGAAGTTTCTCTGGTTCTCTTTCATCTGCAGCGTATTTCAGGGACTGACATCTGGCAGAGGGTCAACACTGGTATGCCAGTCAAGTCTCCTCGCTTTGCACTTTTTGACCTGGCCGAAGGTAAATCCTACAGTTTCCGTGTCCGCTGCTGCAACTCCGCTGGTGTGGGCGAGCCTTCTGTCTCCACGGAAGAAATCACAGTTGGAGATAAACTTGGTGAGTTATACGTACAGACCCCTGAATGCTGCCTCAGGGGACAAGGAGCACATCACTGGTTTATTATCCAGGCTTGTTTCTACTTAGTGCTGCACATTTCTCCATGTCGGCTAATGTGCCCACATCTTCTGTGTGACTGCAGTTTTTTGTTTTTGATTTTTTGCAGACCTGCCAGATGCTCCAGGCAATCCAGTAGCTGCCAGGAACACTGACACCTCTGTGGTGGTCTTCTGGGGGGCTTCTAAGGATGTAAAACACTTGGTTGGCTACTACATTGAATGTAGTGTGGTGGGAACTGATGTCTGGATGCCTTGCAACAATAAACCTGTCAAGCAAACCAGGTGCGTAGTTTTAAAGACTCACTCAAAATATCCCCTCACAAATCACCCAGAGGCAGGAAGTTAACATCTGTCTTGTTGTAAGGCTATTGCTGCTACTTCTTTGTAATGTGTGTTTGTGTTTAAAAAAGCATGGCTTTCTGTTTTTGTGTGTAAATTCAGTTTTCTTTTGATTATTCTTTATTGGAAATGTTTTTCATGCCTGTGTACTGTTTTTGTCTGATCACCCACTTTATGTAGTTTCAAGTTAGCCATTTAGCTTAGCTGCCTAAACTTCTGTTTAGTTTTGTTTTTTCTTTTAAGATTTTTCTGGCTCTAGTGGCCTTTATTAACAGTATAGAGATAATGGGGAAAGATGTGCAGCAAAGGGTTTGCAAGCCCTGAACTCATGACTGCTGTGAGAGGACTGTTGCCGTGGTACCTCAGCTGCAGTGTATCATATTTATTAATAACTAATAAAGTTGCATAGTTTTTCTTTTTTTAATGTAAGAGGATTATTAGTGGCATATTGATTGAAAAAGGTTAACTGTTAAATTGGGCATCTCCTGAGTGCACCGCATGAAATTTATTTTTCTTTTTTTTTATATACATATATAAAATCAAACCAACCGACATAATAATTTCTTTATTCTTACCAGGTTTGTGTGCCATGGGCTCAATACAGGAGTGAACTATGTGTTTAGGATCAAGGCAGTGAACGCTGCTGGGTATAGCCAGAGCTCCTCCTTGTCTGAAGCTGTGGTTGTACAAGCTGCTATCTGTGAGTACCATCTTCACAATTCTCTGTTGTCTTATATCTAACTCATCTGTCACATTCAGCGCATTTTCTACTACTCCATCTTCCCAAAATTTCAGTATTTGTTTATCCAGAGAAATGACAGAGACCTGAAATCCTTTCAGTTTTTTTTCAACATTCGTCTCTTCACATCCCAAATTTAGAATCTTTAACCTCACAGTATTTTTAACATCATCTCAGAGATTTTAATTTGAGAGTTTGTTGTCCAGATGCTTCTTTTGAAGTTTTAACTTCCATGTATTTCTCAGTTTCAGTAATGAAAACAGCATATCTTTGTCGCTGCATGGCGTACTTCATCACTAACATTACACATACTGTCGCTATTTTTCCTTTTTTTATCAGAAGCTCATTGGATCATATTTTGAAAGGCTTTTGTTTTATGTATGTATGTGTTAATTTACAGTTTTTACAGTTTACAGTATACAGTTAATTTTTGCTTGAGTTCTGTTTTGCTATTTGATAACTCTTCAGGGGTGCCTTTTGGTGCATGACCAATCTGCAGGCTAAAACAATGTGTTCTTAAAGAGCATGATCCTAATGAGAGTCTCCTCTGGCTTGGAAGAGTCTTAGTGTGAAAGTTGCTGCTTCTGGCCTGAGAGTGTAAGTACTGTACCAGCTGAAATGACACAAAATCAGTGTTTTGCTTGAGTGTGCAGGTTAAGCTATTGTTCTTGTGACTGCAACACTATCCTGACACTAATGGTTACAAACACCTGTGCTACATTTGGCTGAAGCCAGGCCATCTTTATGCAGGATTATTACTTATTCATTAAACAAGCAGGCTTCTTTATGTCATTTTCTCTTACAATTAATCTACACCTGTGTGCACTCCCTGTAGCCAGACCTGGAAAGCCCACCGGTGTGACCCTGTTGGAGGCTGTCAAGGACTACATGGTGCTTGGCTGGACCGCACCAGCTAATGACGGAGGAGCTGATGTCAGAGGATATTTTGTGGACTACAGAACTGTGAAGGGAGACGTTTTTGGAAAATGGCATGAATTGAACCATCAGGCTCTGACCACAACATCCTATAAAGTGAGCTCTCTTATCACATGGCAGTAGACCACATTCAAGATAGTAGGCGGTTTTAACTGACTGTTACTGTTGTTTACAAATGAAACTTAAGTTTAGCTGCACTGTTATCTTATCTATCAAGAGCTGCTCAGAATATTGCAGATGCAGATTTCATTTTCTTGATTATTTGCAATTGTTTCTTTTAGGCTGAGAACCTGAAGGAAAACGTCTTCTACCAGTTCCAAGTGCGTGCAATGAACATGGCAGGTTTGAGTAAACCCTCTCTTCCCTGTAAAGCCGTTGAGTGCAAAGAGTGGACCATCACTGTTCCAGGTATGAGAGACAGTGATCTTATCTACTCACAGTTATTATGCAATCAATAGAGTTGGTAGATACAGTAATACAATGGTAATAATTATTAAGATGATTAAACATCCAATAAAACACTGTTTTGTCAATGATTTTGTTGATAAAACTATTATCTAGCCTATTTTAGGTGGAGAAATACAGATCAATAAGTGATTTGCTTATTAGTTGAACCTCTGTCAGTTGAATAATAATTATTATATAAATTCCTCTAAAATCCAGTTGTTTTCCTCACACTCCAGCATTATTTTAAGTTTGTTGAATTTGTTGTTTGTCCTCCAAGGTGCTCCCGTCGGTCTGCATGTGCTGGAGGTTCGTGACACTTCTGTTGTGGTCCTGTGGGAACCTCCCGTATTCAACGGCCGTTCTCCTGTCAATGGCTACTATTTGGATCTCAAGGAGGCCTCAGCTGGTGAGAAAGGCTGGAAAGCTGTTCATGAGAAGGTCAACAAAAAGAAGTACATGAAAGTAAGAAAGAGAAATATGTCCCGATGCATGTGTTAAGTGATGAAACATGAAGCGAAGTGTTGCTTTTTCACTGCTTCCTCCCCAACTCCTCATGTGCCGATAGGTGACTGGAGTGAAAGCAGGAACATCCTACGTTTTTCGTGTGCGTGCACAAAATCTCACTGGAGTTGGAAAGCCCTCAGCACTCTTAGGTCCAATCCTGGCCCAGACTCGCCCTGGTGAGTGTGATTGTTATGTAACTCTCACATTCAGCCACACTGTGTTCCTACGCAGGAAAGTTTGAAGAGTAGGGAAAATTACATTTCCCAGAGCTGTCATGTAGCTTCACTTTCTCTACGTCTTTTGACTGACCATCGGTTGTTGAATTTTTGTAATCTTCTCCAGGAACAACTGATATCCTGAAGTTAATTAGGGCAAATGTCTCTCTCATAATCTTATCCCTTTAGGCACCAAAGAGATTTATGTGGATGTCGACGATAATGGTGTGATTTCTATGGTCTTTGAGTGCTCTGAGATGACAGAAGGCTCTGAATTTGTTTGGTCCAAAAATTACCAGGCAATCACAGACACATCTCGCCTCACTATTGTGACTGAAGGGGGAAAGTAAGTGTCCTTGAACACAAGAAGTCCAGTGTTTGTCTTTAGTGAAAATAGCCAGCTACGGCAAGTCAGGAAAAAAAAAAAAATCCTTCTTCGTTCCTCAAACTCTATCGTTGTGTCTTCATCTCCAGATCCAGAGCTATCTTCAACAATCCCTCCTTGGAGGATCTGGGCACTTTCTCCTGTGTGGTCACCAACACTGACGGCATTTCCTCCAGCTACACACTCACTGAGGAGGGTGAGTCAACACACAGCCTTGGCAGTTTATACTTGCCTGTCTTATCCTATTTGAACAGCTGCTTCAAATGATCTTTTTTTTTCCACTGTGATGTAAGTGTTGTTGACTCTTACCATTCAGTGTTTGTCAGTGTAGTCAGATGTCATGACTTCCACCTGTTTTGTTTTTGGGTTGTTGTTACAGGACTCCTGCGTCTCCTGGACATTAGCCATGAACACAAGTTCCCTGGTGAATATCAAAACATAGCAGAAATTAAATGAAGTGAACCCCAGAATTTATATTTTATTCAGTATCAAATGTACAAGCCCATATTTGGTTGCTGTCGGTTTTGCAGTATAGACAAATATTTTTGGTACTCTGCAGTTATTCCCTTTAAGAATGAAATGGCCATGGAGCTGCTTGAGAAGGGCCGTGTGCGATTCTGGACACAACTGGAGAAATTCACTTCTGCCTGCCAAGTGGAGTATGTCTTCAACGATGTCATCATCGAGCAAGGAAAGGTAGAAATTAAACTCCAATCTAACTTTTCATGTCTCTTTTTTTGTGATTTATTGTTTTTTTTTTTCTTTTTCCTTCTTCTTGGGATTACAGCTAATGTGTTGCAATGTTTGTCTGTACTTTAATGCTTGCAGAAATACACAATGAACTTCGACAAGACCACCGGCATCATTGAAATGTTTATGGACTCTCTGGAAATCAGTGACGAGGGAACGTTCACCTTTAACCTGGTGGATGGCAAAGCAAAGGGTACAACCAGTCTGGTGCTAATTGGAGACGGTAAGACCTCAACCTCGATTCTTACTTTCATATTTGTGTGCATCATGCATTGACGTTAACAACAGATGCAGAAAAGACATCTGAAACTGCAGACTGCTTAAAATGGCTGACACTAGAAGTCAGACTGTCAGATGCATTGCCTGTGCTGCAGTTAAAGGATGCATCCATTGAGAGGCAGCAGAGGTCAGCCTTTCCTTACTAACGCGTCTTCTTTGTTTTGATTTGAGCTGTTTATGATGAATTTTTTTAATGGTGTAAAAAAAAAATAGTGTACTCATCTGGTATTTGATATGCATGTTGTCCTTTTTTCAGAATTCAGGGCGTTTCAAAAGAAATCAGAGTTTGAGAGGGCAGAATGGGTCAGGAAACAAGGTGAGGAATGACACCTCAACTTGGTCACATTAAGTTTAAATCTTTTTTTTTTTTTAAGTATGTCTCTGAAATGATGTTCTCTTTATATTTGCAGGTCCTCACTTTGTTGAGTACCTTGACTTCGCAGTCACTCCAGAATGTGATGTGCTGTTGAAATGCAAGGTTAAAAAAAAACAACAGTAGAAATAAACTTATTTCTATTCATATAACATATAGAATTACACAAATTACACTATTTTCTTCTTTTATTCCCCACAGATTGGAAATATTAAACCAGAGACTGAGATCATTTGGATGAAGGACTGCATTGAAATTGGAGAGGATGATGAGGATGCTAAGAAAATTGAGAAAAAGGACAGCGAGCTGACCTTTAATATCGGAAAGGTCAGTGAGTTAGATGGTGCAGGGTAAAGAGCTCACGGATCTCAAAGTCGGGACTCATGCAGCTATGCTTTCATTGTAGAAACTGACTAGATGCTGCGCTGCCAACCATCCCCTTTCTGACACACACTATCATAAATTATGAATTCCTTTTTTAAAAATAAATGCTGTCCTTAGTCCAACAGAAGTGCTGCTGGAATCAGCATAATAATATGAAATACATGAGAATTTAAACAGACCAATTGTGCACAGTGGACTCTTGAAGCTGTTGCATTTAATGAATTTGATATCCTTTTCATTTTTTTTTTTTTACATTTAAGCCCATATAGTATCATTGTGGCATGTGGTTTATCTATGCAATTAATGAATTCATTACATCTCTAACATTGTATTCAATTTAACTTCTCTTGCCACATTTAAAAATGCTGCTTTGAAGGACTATTTGTTATTTTCTCAATAAGGGGCCCAAGTGGCAGTGAAGTTATATTGATATTTCATCAAAACTGCATAAATGTTACTCATTTAGAAAGGGTTGGTGCCGCTGCATGAGCTCTTGTCTGCTGCATTTGCAATAACTGGCTTATTTATCTAATTCACAGTGGGTTATTAAGCAAGAGAAAAAGAAAGAAAGGAAAAAACCATCACCAGGGGACGTTCCACCACCACCAAGACCTAAAGTCTGGACATAATCTATCTGCCATAAGTTGACGCCTAGTGTCTCCATGTGTCCTCCTTGTCTTTATCTTTTTGATGTTTTTCTCCATCATTTCCATGTTTCTGTTTTAACGCCTGCAGCATCATGGGCGGGAGAAAAGCTTGACTTTTCGATTTAGTTGGTCTCTGTCTGGCGATTCTTTTGTCTGTTGACTGTCCCAAGAATTATAGTGTTCCTCTGTTTTCAAGGGAAAAGGGAGTTCTATAATACTGCGAGGACACTCATATGACTTTTGCATTAAACCTTAGATCTCCAAGAAAGATGCAGGTGTTTATGAGGTCTTCCTGAGGGATGAGAGAGGCAAAGATAAGAGCTCCTTCAATCTGACAGATGCAGGTAAAGTCATCCTTGTGGATTCATGGAAATTGAATGTAAAGATGTATTTTACATTGAATAAAAGCAATCTATACTGGGTAAATATGACATTACTTCTGTCATTTCTCCAGGATACCAAGCTGTGATGAATGAGCTGTTCAGGGTTATTGGTGAGTCAAGAATTACACTTACCAAGAAGTGATGAAATAAAAGACAGTATGCCAGTGTATTAATGCTGCCTGTTTTTATTTGTTTTTCTTCCAGCCAACTCTTCCAGTGAAATAAAGGTTGTCAGCACTGAGCATGGCATCATCCTCTACTCCATGGTTACATATTACGATGAGAACCTGCATGTTGGCTGGCTTCACAAGTAAGTAAATTGATCTCACAAAAGTAAAGGGGGAAAAAATCTGATTCCCTGATCTCTGAATCATAACATTAGTGACATAATTCATAAAAGTTGTAAAATCAGTTAGCATTGTGGGTTCTAGTTTGGTTTGGTGGTTTGCGTTGTCTTTTCACAAAAAAAAGAAGATCCGTGGTTTGAGGCTGGATTGGGTCTTTTTTTCTTTCTTTTTTTTTATATAATTACATGTTCTCCTTCTGCCGGCATTAGTTTTCTCCAGGTACACCAGCTTCATCCCACAGTCCAGAAATATACGTGTTCGGTTGATTGATGAGCGTGCAATGTCTTGATTGTGAGCCATTGTGGTTTGTCCTGTCTCTGCGTGGTCCTGTGATGGACTGGTAACAGGTGTACCTTGCTGCTCGTCCAATCACAGCTGGGATCGGCTCAAGCCTCTCTGCAACCCTAAACAGGGTGATGTGGCGTGTTTTAGCTTTGATTAGATACCTGATGTCACTGCATTAAACCATTCACATAGTGAGATTTAAAAGACTATGCTGTAAAATCTAAGTCTCACTTAAAATCAGCTTTATAAAAGCATGAGGTTTTCAAACAGACTCAGCAGAAATGTCAGGTTTTTTTCACCAAAGAGTTTACCTCTGTGAAACTATCATGTTAAAGATTCAGTTGTCAGTTTTTATTTTTGAATGATTGTCCCATGCGTCTTGAAAACAATAGTTTCATATAAAACATTATCACCTTGAAACAAAAGCTGTAAATTCTTAGCAGATAATTCTTGTTGCCACCATTCAAAGAATGTCCATTTGACATCAGAAAAGATTAAACTTATGTATGATACAAGTTAATGTCATTCAATTTTTAAATGAAATTTTGTTCTCAAGTGCATTAGTTTTCCACAGTAAGAAAACAAATTGGGCTCAATAACTTTTTGTAATCCTCTGATAGTTGACATGAAAAAAAATCCCTGGTGGAGACTAACTGGATTATTTACTTCTTTTTTTTTTCACAGGGCTAACTGCTAGTTTAAAGGCTAACTGCAGCAGCTGCTCCATATTTCATGCTTGTTATAACATCAGTAAATTCATGATCTGGCATAATTTGGTATTTTCCCTCCTGACTTCTTTATCAGAGATGCAAAGATTGCAGCTTCGGAGAGAGTTAAGTCTGGAGTCACAGATGAGCAGCTGTGGCTTAAGATCAATGAGCCCACCGAGAAGGACAAGGGCAAATACACCATAGACATCTTTGATGGCAAGGACGGTATTAAGAGAGGCTTTGATCTGAGTGGCAAGGGTGAGTTTATATTCCATTAACTTTGTCTATTTTTGACCTTATGTAACAAAATCATAATTGTTGATTTGTTCTGGCGCAGCATGGGATGACGCATTTGAAGAATTCCAAAAGCTCAAGTAAGTAAACAAACTCACTCAATTGTTCTTTTGCTTGATACTGTATTGCCTGATAGGATGTTTCCGTACATAAATGGCAAAAAGCTTCAAATATAACCAACGTACTTTGTGAACCCTTTTCATATGAACCCTAGATATACATTTCCTGGTATTGTATAGAACGGTAATAACTGATGTATTTTTGGATTCTTCTGACATTCGTCTCTTCCTTCCTTCCACAGAGCTGCAGCAATTGCAGAAAGAAGTAAGTGTTTATTCTTTAGTTTCTCCATGGAAACCGTGCTGTATGACATTACATAACATTCTCTGGACATTTTCAGTTAATGTTTGACAGTAAATCACTTAAAAGGAAAAGTTGCAGTGTCTGTGAACAGTATGTTTACTGCCTGGCTCTGCCCTGTGTTTCTTTCTTAGACCGTGCTCGTGTTGTTGGAGGCTTGCCAGATGTGGTTGCAATCCAAGAGGGCAAGGTAAATAAGTTAGATATTCACTTTGTTTTTCGTTGTCATTCCTTTGAAACCTCACTTTCCACTGAAGGCTGATCCTTCTGTGGTCTGCATGTTTTGTATGATGCATGTCAAAACTCTTCTTTCCTCTTCAGTCCCTGAACTTGACTGGCAACGTATGGGGTGATCCTGTACCCGAGGTGTGCTGGATGAAAAACGACAGGGAGCTGCAGTCCGATGAGCACTACAAACTTAAGTTTGAGCATGGCAAGTTTGCCAGCATCACAATCGCTGCCGTCACCACAGCTGACTCTGGCAAATACGCCCTCGTGGTCAAGAACAAGTACGGCAAAGAAGCTGGCGAGTTCACTGTCAGTGTGTACAACCCAGATGAAGAGGAGAGCACGGAGGACAAGAAGCACTAAATGATGATGTAGTACAGTAAAATAAAGGCAATTAAAGGATGGGCTGTCTCCAAAGCATTTTACCCTGGCACATGCCGGTGCAATAAAGCAGTTAAATAAATCTTGAAGAGAACTGCTTCTTCCTGCGTCTTTCATGTGCTAGGCTAAAGAGCTTTTGGCATTGTCAAGGAAGGTAACTTTGAACTTAATCCAGGTAGAATTTTGTGCTCCTCTAGATGTTTGGCATGTACTCAGTTTCTTGGAGCCAAAATTTGTGGATGGGAAAATTGACACGATAATGAATGAATGTGGCATTGAAGCTTATCAAAACAGTGCCATAATGAATGAATGTTGTTATCGAAGCTTCGGGTAGGTCAGCAGAAATATTGTTTTGTTGTTTTTTTTTAATTGTTGTCAAGCAGTTAAAGTGGTCAGCTTTTCATGTTAAAATTGGTTTTTACATGCATTTTATTATATTTGTACTGCTTACAAGTTACAAATAAATCATCGCACATGTTCGTAGGAGAGTTAATAAACACGAATGATGTGTAAAGTGGGGAGAATTGGACAACACACAGCAATTAATAGTACTTTAAGTTGTCTTTCAAAGCTTATCAAGCTTTGTGTGAAGTAGTACAAACAACATTTTTGCAAATTATCCTTTGAAATCTGTTAAAGCTCTATTGTTAGAAAGTTCAAATGAAAAAAGGGGAATGTTGTACTTCAGGTACAATAGAAAGAAAGCAGATGACAAACTGCCCTGCAGCATTTGGTTTAAGGCGAAGTAACAAGTTAAACAAGCTGATTTGCTTTAAAAACCTCTACAGCTGCTTTAGGGAGGTTTCCCTTTGTGTTCAAGTAATCTCCCATTAATATCAATCACTTAGGAGGAGGAAAAAAGCCTTCCAAAGAAAACTTGCTTTGCCAAAAGCTCCAAGCGTTTGAGGACAAATGACTGCCTGTTAAGAAACCTACTGTATCTGATTTCTGCTTGCCTCCATTACTGGTGCCATTAATCTGTTGCCCAAAATGGAGACTGAAAATGGGTCATTGCGGGTCTCAAGCACCAGAAAAGTTATTTATTGAGGTTCCCTTTTGTTTTTATGGCAATCCTTTGTCTCTGACATTATAGATCCCTGAAGATCAGTGGAATAGACTTTTCTCTCTGAGTATTTAGAACACATTCCTTTCTGCCCTCACATTTAAAGAAAGAAAGGAGAAACCTTGTGTTTATTTTTACTGAGACTAATTACTCCTTTCCAAATAAATTAATCCAGAACCTGATTATTTTGTTTTCTGAACACACAGCTGGAGCTAACATCCAGTAACTGCCATCTTCCAGGAAACAAATCTGTAATCTAAACGTTCACGGGGGATGGCATTACTGCTTTGTTCACAGTTTCTTATTTTCTGAGATAATTGAATAAAGTTTCCTTTTTCTCACAAGGTTGTGACACAATTGGACCTAACAGTGGTACAGAGACTAAGAAAGTGGATAGATGTAAAGAAAATGAGAGCCCATTCTTCCAGCGCCAAACTAAGTAATCTCATTGAAAATTATGCTGTACGTCAAATTTGGATTGAGCTCGAATTTATTAAGGTCCAACTTCTGCATAATCTGCATATGTAATCCATAAGGTGGCACAAACAACCAGAACAAAATGTAAATGAAAAGGAATGAATACGATATAAATTGTCCAAAATGAGACGATCACAGAAAAAGCAAACTTATGACAAGAAACAATGTCCACGAAGATCTCAAATAAAACGCGACAACGTGACAAAATTAAGTGTAAATGACCCTACAAATGCCCATGAAGTTAGCAGTCGGAGTACAAAGTACCAAGAGTAAAAAAAAAAAGCAAATGATCTTGCAATAAAATCAAACAAAATAAATCAAAGCGATGGTGCAAAATAAACAATGGTTACGAGATAAACAAACAAAAACAAAACAAACAAACAAAAAAACCATAAAATGAACATGGAAGATCATCCCTATAAGTAATGTGACTAAATGGGCAAAAGAGCCACAAAACCATTAAAAACAACATCACTTTAGTTTATGTGCTCAAGAGTGTCTTCGTTCACAATTCATCCATGTTGAAGGCTGGACTGCCACCCAGGGCCAAGTCCCACTAAATATAACTCAGGTGATCGATTGCTGTTTTTGGAGTACATGTTTTCACAGGTTTTATCGTTTCAGAAGAAATGAACATTTGTACAACACACTTGTCCCAGCAGCTGTGTGAGTGCGCCGCCGCTGTGCGGCTCTCTGTCCCATCAACCGCTGCCAGACAGATACCAGTCGGTCACGGTGGTCCAGGCAGGGACACGTCAGGAGTCCTTAAGAGGAGTTTCATTGACAAAAATATGGGGACTTGCTGAGGATATCACTGCGTTTTTTTGTTTTTTTTTTCCTTTCTTTTAAATCAGCGGAACCCCGCTGAAGTATCCGAAAGGTAGGGGCTTGGGACGATGATGATTTCAGCCAGCAGCTGCATATGAATGTATGTTTGAGGATCTGCCATCAGCTAGTGTTGGCTAGCATTTGAGCTAACACTTCTTTCAGCTGCAGTGAATTAATGTAACTCGGAAAAAGTAACTTGACTGGAAAATCATGTATGATATTAAATGAGCAAATTGACTCTTCGTAGAAACCAGCTACCGAGCGAGTGACTGTCGCTCGGTAACGTTTCACCATTTTGCCGTTAACGGTAACGTCAGTAACAGTGAAGCTAGCTGATGTGCAGCTAGCAGAGCACAGCTTCCATTCATTTTTTCCGTCTTCTATTTTTTTTCTCTTTTTAGTAAATTTTCTCTAGCTTCCCTAATTATGACCCGAACTTGTACCGCTGGAAAACGGTAACTCAAATAGTGACAATTTTTTTTTATCAATTCTTCGTTTGGTGCTACTTTATTTCCGCAGTTTCCTTTGATCTCTAATGAACTGGAGATGGCGTTTCAGCCAAGCATATATTCAGTTTTAGTTCTTGAAATTCACATTAATAACTAGAATTTACAGTCTTCATTCTTAAAATTGGCAATATACCTTTAGCAGACGTCAGATAGCTGGTTTCCTGTGCGGCAAGCCACAGACTTAAAACAACAACCCCCCCCCCCCCCCGGAAAACTCATGTTTTTAAAGCAGTTATGATAGTAAATTCCACGGTTTAGCAGCTATACACTGAAATCATAGCCTGTCCTGTTTTCTTTGTGACTTTAAAAACCCCTTAAACCCATTTGCAAGCCGTTTCGGTTAACAGTTGAAATTTACTTGAAATTTAAAACGAATTCAAACTTGGACTTCTCATGCACACCTGGTTCAAATGAATGGATGAGCTCATCACCGTGTTATCATGTCTGTACAAATCCGTTAATTACCCATTCATTTAAGCCAGGTGTGATGAAGAAGGTTTTACACACATGATTTATTGAATGCACATTATGTTTAGCTCAAACTTGAGGCATTCTGGAGATACATTTGCATTAACTTTGAAAATGGGGTTTAATCTGCCCCTCTGGCTACTTATTTTCTCACTGTGTGACGTCGTACGTGCCAGCATTAATGTTGGTGCTTCAAGCTTTTCCGGTTTGTGAATCACCATGTTTACAGTAGGCAAGAAGTTTGGTGCTCAGTGGAAAATAAGCAATTAAATTGGCACTCTCTTGGAAAATCTTGATTTATTTATTTTTTTTTTTTTGATTTTTTTTTTCTTCTAAGCAGAATCTGTGTACTGTGGTGGGGAAATTAGGTTGTTGCCATGGATAACGCTACCCACATAATGACTTGACTGATGTCAGTACACTTAACTGTAACCCAATGCCTGAAGTAGTGTAACATGACCTTTGTGTACTGGTTTTGTCTGCTCACTGAGAGTATGGATTCTTTTTGTTTGTTTGTTTTTCCACCAAGTCAAAGCAAATGTGCATTGGTTGGTTTCAGATAAACTCAAATTAATGTTGAATGAGTTGATGATAATCCAGTCATGTATGCTGTTTTAATTCTCTATTGTACCAGTAGGCAGAGGTTCATAAGTTGACTGTTGCTAAGTTTATTAATTTATGGCTCTTTTTTTTCTTTTTAATTTTATGCACTCTACAGGTTTTGTAATTTTTCTTCCCTCTAAAATATTTATTTTAATTAAAAACATTTATTTATGGATTGTGCTTGGCACACTCAGAACAGGTCCCAGTACAAGCGGAGGACAAGTACACAACTCTCAACTCGAAACTTTGGTTGTGTGTGCAGAAGATGTAGCTAATGCAATGGCATGACTGAGGCTTTTTATGGAGAAGCCTCATGCATTTCTACATTTAATAGCAAAAGAAACCAGGACACTACTGAAGGTCAGGTCAGAGGGAAACTCTTGTGTTTTGTTATTTAATCATGGACTATGCAGTTCATTTGTGTATATTTAAGAAACCCACATTGATCTTAGATATACAATAATCCTTATGATGATGATGGTGCTCTGGGCATTTATAGACTTCCACCTGTTTTGTAATTATATGCCCTGGATATGTTTAGTAGTAACTGTCGAAGTCTAGTACAATGTATTATGTTGACTCTAACATACCAGTGTCATTAGGTTTCTGTCCTCTTCCTTTTGATAAAGCATGTGCAAAAACAGGCACATGCTGCAAAGATTGCATACATGTGACCAATGGTGCAAGAGCAGCATATTGTAGAGTACAGCTTGGTTATTTCCCTGAGTTTTACCCTTATCAGGGAAAAACATTGCATAGCAGTTAACATGAAATAGCTGTCTCTTATCAGACGTGCAAAGCCTCTGTAAAGGTGCCATCCCATTGGCTAACATCTTGATGTCCTGTCAGCTGACTGTAGGAACACAAGTGCTTATTCTACAAGAATAGTCCAGACGAAAGATGACAAGTTTTATAGCTGTATTACATAATTTCCACTTGTTCCGGATGGTATATCTTTATTTACCTCTGGGAGGGTTATTTCAAGGTGATTAGATAGGCTGGTTTTTAAAATTAGATTTGTCATGGAGGGGAGACATTATTGTCAAAATCTGTGGGCAGACAATATTTATCCCTGTGGAGTATCCTGAGGTGGACAAGTTGAGGTCTGGTACTCCAGTAATAGTGATGAAGAGGCAGAGATCCTGGGGGAACTGGGAGCTCCTGGGAAGCAACACAGAGGACAACACAGACAGTAGTGAACAGGATGAATCCTCATCTTTGAGGTCATCTTGGTCCCTGGTGAGTTGAAACAGATTCTGTAATTGACTTCAGCAATGCAGTTGGTGGACCTACTATATGGTTTGACAGGGTGCTTGGCTTATTGTTGTTGCCAAACCTAGTAGTTTAACACTCCATTTTGTGAATCAAATAGATGATTCTAGGGCTACACCAAATACTTTCTATTGTCTTACACTGTGAAAGGGTGTGTGTGTGTGTGTCTGTGTTTTGTATGTTTAGGCTTAGAAAGGAAAGATAAGGGCAAGAGTCAGATGGAGCATGACAACTGAACACTGGTTCCTCTGCAAACAGCTATTTTGAAAGGAAATATGCGATTAGGAATACTCAACATCAAAAACATCTAAGAGTCTTTATAGTTACTTGGACCTTCAAAATTCCTCTTCTGTGTAATTGTTGATAACACTGCCAGCCCACAGTGTTTATTCATGTTTTATACAAGATGTGCTTCGCTGTGACATTGTATGTCCATCCATTTTCTGTTTACACAGTTCCACATGTGTGCATATGACTTGTAGCATTGAAAGTTTGGCATTAGAGGACATTGCTATTTTCATTTACATGCTCTGCTTCCTGAATATTCCTTCAAATTATATATAAAGCTGATGGAAAGATTATTTTTGCTAAGGTTTTTTAAAAAAAATAAATGTTGGGTTAAAGAAAGGAAATTTATTTTTCTTAAGTGAATTAAATCAACCCTAGGTATGTTACTAGAAAACTGAGTGAACAGAAAGTGTCTAGAAAAAAGGCACTGTTTGTACTTAACAGTAGGAATGGGAACTGGATGTTGGTTCTGGGTAATAATTAAAAAGAACGTGTTGATTCCAGGTACCCAACGTGTTTTTGTTTTTTTTCTTCATGTTTTGGTTCTGCTTATTGGTTCCAGACGTACGCAGCACATCCATACTATCAACACATCAAGCTAACAAGAAGCAGGTCCACACTATTTGAACGGATCAATATTTTATATTTTCCAAACACCTAGCGCAGTTTCATGCACTTTGCATTGCTGCTAAGTCACAGTGTTTAAACATTCACATTTCCATAGCAACATACATACAAATACATAAACTGACCAAAGCTGCCGTCTAATCGGGCGACGGTACCAGCACGTCACAATACAGGAGACCACAGCGAGGAAGAAAGCCACAGCATTTTAATTTCCCAGTTGTTGTTTTTTTTCTCCAAGGAGTTGGGCATGGAGCGTGGAAAAAGATCAAAAGTGTGGTGTCATTTTACTCCCAAAGACACATGCAGTTGCTTTAATGACAGTGTTAGAGATGCTATTTTAAAATACTCGGGTAAAGTTACTTGCCAAGTTGCTTTTTCTAATTTAGTAATTATCATTAAAATCCAAGTCCTTGCATCTAAACAGTTGTATTTTTATGTCATCAACCACAATACTGATGACCAGAAGTTTTCCTTGCTATCCAGGTGACCTTTTGGAAAAAGTAGGCAATTTATGTTTACCAAAAATTTACTTAGTGCTTACTGTCAACAGATGCAAAAGCAAAGGTTCATGGCCTTTGCTTCTGAGATTTACCTATTTTGTTATAAATATCTTCAGTACTGATCTTGGTGGACGCAGAGGCTACAAACACTCCTACATTTGCCTTCTTGACTAGTTTGCATGTAGTCGACTTTTACAGACTAATATCAACGTAGGAGAAAACGGATGAGGGGGGGGGGGGGGGGGGGGTGGAAGGGGGGGGGGGGGAGGGGGGGAGGGGGGGGGGGGGGGGGGGGGGGGAGGGGGGGGGGGGGGGGGGGGGGGGGGGGGGGGGGGGGGGGGGGG
>JBAMYA010000009.1:14988602-15079988 GCA_037176975.1 Arrhamphus sclerolepis
GATATAGCTTTGTAATGCAACTTGTGTATGAAATGTGTAATACAAATAAATGTGGCTTGCCTTAACTTTTTAAAAGTCAATGTTGATGAAAAATATGTCCATTACGGCCCATCTATTCATTCATTCATTCATTGGGGACGAGTATTAATTTTCCAGAAATAGCAGATGAACTGCGTGATGAATTGCCCAGCCTAATAATGAGTCTGTCTTTGGTTTGAAGTCCCTTTTGAATATAAATTTATCATATGTTTTAAAGAAGTCTTTTTATTTGATGGCCTTTTGAAGCTACTAAGCAATTTAATTTTGGCCTCTATTTATTGCAAAATATGTTATGGGCTGATATTCTGTTTTAAAAAGGCTGTAAAATTAGGTTTTCTGTGGATACACTCAAGTCCTTGCTTTAATACCAGATATGGAGAGGATAATGCACTTCTGTTTAAGTGCCACAACTTAATTATCTTAAAACTAATTTTGAAATAAAACTGATGCTTTCTGGAGTGCTGATGTTCAGTGAGGTTCATCATCAAATGGGTCCAGATCAACTGCAGCTAACGTGACCCTGCAGGTTTGTGTGTGACATGGTGCTCTTTAAATAAACAGGGTGAAGAGCACAGGGACTATAATGAGCCCTTTTACATTTTAGTCTCCAAGCAGACATGGTCATAAGCTGGTGGTGAGACAGTTCCTCTCCTACAAGTCACTGATTCCTCATTAGCAGAGAATAACCCCTAATGTTCTCTCGTTATTATAAAATAATAAAATGGTCAGGGTGCTTTATTTGACCTTTTTTGAGCAGTCTGTGTCACAAATCTGCTTTATTTTCTCTCTTGAACATATTTTACCTGTCTTCCTAACTCTACAACTGCAGCATTTTTTTTATTTGAGAAGTCTTAAAAGATGGAGGTATTGATTTCTTAGTGATGGCTTACAGATGAAGGTGTTACTATTCTCATGTCAATATTTCCGTTTGTCTTAGATCAGATGTGTTTGGACAGATCCTTCCACAGTTGGGGAAGGACTGGACCCACCAAGGCATTGCCAAACTGTACCACTCTGTAGCTGAGTAAGTGCACAACAACACTGGATAATCACAGAGGAGAAAGGAATGGTTGGTCAGCGGTTAGGAGTGCCTCGGTTTGATTCCTGGTTGGCTTTCTGTGGACTTGATATTTCCTCTGCGTTTGTGGGGGTTACTCTGAGGTGAATGACTCAGTAAATTGGACTATAATCCTGGCTGAAATATAGTCCAAATAAAGTATAATTAACTGGATTTTCTCTAAAGTTTTTAAACTTCTAGACCTGTCTTAAGCCTGTGCTTAAGTCATACAAAGACTAGAAAATAACAGTGTATGCATGTAGGAGGAGATTATGGTGCCTTGGCAGTAAATGGAATCTTCCTTCAGTAAGATGTTCATTGTTATGCAAGTGTTTTCTGCACAAATTTATGATTGATTGATTAATTAACCAGTCTCATTAATCTGATAAACTTGCAGGCATTGGAAGTTCCTTTAATGGTCATGATGATAGTGGATACTGAGACGGCCAGTCTATGAACACTGTTCTCCCCATTGGCAGGAATGGCTACAAGTTCTTGTATTGCTCCGCTCGGGCGATCGGCATGGCAGACATGACAAGAGGTTACCTGCAGTGGGTCAATGATGGAGGCACCATCCTGCCACGAGGACCTCTTATGCTTTCTCCCAGCAGCCTTTTCTCTGCATTCCATAGGTACAGTAACATTTACTTATGTCTTCCACTGTCATTATCATGACCTTTATTGTGTATCATCCTTATTTGCATGTTTTAATTCCTTATTTTTCTCCCTTCAAACTTGTATTTAGAGTCTTTTACTATATTATGTGGAAGAGTTGAGAAATGCATATCGTGAACAAGGAATGGCCTCATCTTGGTTGTGGATGGATCAAATATTAATTGGCTTGCTACATTTGAAAATTGTCAGATTTTGAGCTATAGATGGAATATTTTTTGCTTTTTTTGTCATTTAAAACACTCGTGGAACAGAAAATGAAAATTTACCACTTTTCTGTATTTTGGATCACATTAGTAACCAGTAGATCAAGTTTATTGTCACTATAGCAACCTGCGACATGAGATGTCATTATAATGCAGTTAATTTGATTTGCTTGAAACAGAAAAAAACTCTACCAATCTTTATATTTGTGTCTTATTCTTGTTGGATATTATTTTTGAACCTGGAATGTGTGGAGTGCTTTCAGATATTTAAATAAAATGATGTAGGAAAAACTGCATAAGATATAATTAGACTGGAGAACTGAAGCTGCAGAGAAACTGAACATGGGTTTAAACACGTTACTTATAAGTGTGACTTGATTTATGCTCAGCTTATGCAGATGTGCGTGGCTCTAATTAAACTGTTTGTTTCAGGGAGGTCATTGAAAAGAAACCAGAGATCTTCAAGATTGAATGCCTTACAGACATCAAGAACCTGTTCCAGCATAACAAGCAACCATTCTACGCTGCCTTTGGGAATAGAACTAATGTGAGTTAATGCGTGTTTGAAGATGTTAGACTGCCAGACATTAAAGTGCCCCTTTTTTAACATGTCAGCCAGCTGCGTTTTTCAGAAGTCGATGCACTCAGGGTGCATAGTGAGGTCAACACTGTACTTTGGCTATCAGTTTGCAGACATAAACATGAGCTCAATCTGAGCTGAGGTCACTGGTGGAGCATGAGCCCTCGTGAGTTCATCTGTGGAAGGGAGCTCAAGTTGGGCACAGCATCCCATCTTCAGCTGTATAAACACCAACACCCACATGAAGCAGTCATAAAATTCTGTCTGTTGCTAACCAAAGAGGAAAAAAAAAAAAAGACACACAAACACGCATGATCTAACTCTTGGCCACCAAAACATTTATTTTAGAAATATTGCCATTACGAGCATTAGGTGGAACACAAACAGGAAATATGTAGTTAATGTTATTGAACTTTTTTCAGTCCGTGTCAGTGTGCATTATGTATTGGAGGCTACATTGCATCATAATGTGTGTCTCAGATGGCTCATAAAGGCTCTGGCTATAATTTTTCATCTCAATACTTTTTTTCCTTCTAAGGGGAAGATAGTAATGTATTTCCAACATATCAAAATGTAAAATACAAGCACTGGTATTTGAAAATATTCATTTCAGTCTTTAAGTATTACAACTCCTGTGTTTTAACTTTCACATCATTATCTCTGTTCAGGATGCTTTTGCGTATAAGGAGGTTGGTGTCCCACTGTGTAGGATCTTTACAGTCAACCCCAAGGGAGAGCTGATCCAGGAGCAGACCAAAGGCAACAAGTCCTCGTAAGTAGGCTACATGTGTGAAATCCGTATTCTTATTTCTACTGCACAACAGAAGCTCAGATAATCAGAATATTTTTGCATCACATGTTTGGTTTTCCATTTTTGGTATTTTGTTCACTCTCAGTACCTGCCATCTTACATCCTGTGTCTCTTACGTGGTTTTTCCCTTTCACAGTTATGGCAGACTCAGTGAGCTGGTGGAGCATGTGTTCCCCTTGTTGAGCAAAGAGCAGAACGAGGCCTTTGTGATGCCAGAGTACAGTTCCTTCTGTTACTGGAGGCAGCCATTGCCAGAGATCAACCCTGATGAACTGCTCTGATTCTGCAGATAGCCACATCTAGAGTGTGATTGGACTGTGTCCTTGAATACATCTTTTGAACACATGGACTTGAACCCACAGCACTTAAACTCACAAGTCTGACTTAAAAAACAGGGTAACATCCATAAACGCAAATTGTAAACTGTATTTACGGAGATAAGCGGAGATTATTTGAAATAAGTAAGTGAATAATTATCTCTTTAAAAGTTCATCTCTGGGAGAAAGTGAGGTATTCACCAACTAACACAGGGCTGTTTAGATATCCCTAGTAGTGACTGCTCTTTCATTCAGGTCATTGTAGAGAGAAAATGATCAGAAAAAAAAAAGAAATCTTATCTCTGTAAATCTGTAACAAACAGGATGGTTATAGTAGTGATCAGGGAAGCCATCATGGTGTATGGTTAAGCTATTAACATTGAAGAACATTGATATTCAACTAAGACACTTAGTTGTGATTTTCAAACAAAATGAAGAGGCTTCACGGTATATTGTCATGTTTAAGATGTTTATTATGTTATACAAGCTCTACAAACAAGTGTGATCTGTAATAGTGCTCTCATTATTTATAGTAATTGATATGTTAAGTTATTGATTTCTGTTGTAAAGCCTTTGTATGGACCAGTAATTTATCATCAATGCAATGGGGAAGTACTTCCAACCAGCATTTGGTATGGTTGTTCACAGATTAACGTGCACTTAACAGTATCTGCTCGACTTTGTACAATCTCTTTTTAGTTATGTTTGTCACATCTACCTGTTTTCCTTGTTTGACAGTGAGACTTTGAACACGCGAGGCACATGCACATTCCTGAGTGAGCCTCAGTCCATAGGTTGAGCATTTAAATGATTGAGCTTAAACGATGGCACTTGAATCGCAAGAGTGGAAAAGAGTAGACTTGAAAAGAGCTTGAAATGAAGAATTTGTGTTTGTAAACTCCTCTGTTTGAAGACTATTGTATGGTATGTGTGTGCACATTTCTAAGCGCTGAGTGCTGCTGTTGTTGGGGTGGCGGTATCCTGCACCCCTTTGCTTCTTCCCTCAGTGGCTTCACAGAGACTTATCCCATGCACTTTGTCTAAGCTGCACCCTGAGATGCAGACTTACAACTTGACATGTCTCGAGAGCACATGTCCTTCACTGGTGGTCGAAGTAGATACTTGGCCTGAATTATGCAATTATTGCAGAATGAGAAGTTTTACTTTTACTGTTATGACGTATCAAGATTGAGCTGAAATATGTTTATATAAGTAATTGTTGAAAGGGAGTGGTTCTTGCATGTTTTCTGCAAAACAAGTGGAATTAAACTTTTTGTTTTAATTTAGGGCCGTGAAAAGACACAAAGATGGTATTACAGTTGCATCTTATCCTCAGTATGTGTGTACATGTTTTATAGGAAAGGGAAAAGAGACTGTGTGCCTCTGGTGACTGAATTAAGAGAAATTACTTGTTTAAAGATGAAATCCAGGAAATACTTGCCTCTGTACAGGAAGCTATTTGGACCATTTTCTTTGTATTGTTTGATTTTGGAAATAATTCATTGATCTGGACCGTATCTCCCCCCAGTGTAACGTAAGACTTGTTACAGTGGACTGACAGAGCAGGAGCCAGTAAAACCAGTTTAAAAAGAAGCACAAATGATGATAGCTGCATCCACTTTGACACTTTTTGTTTCAGAACTATTCATGCATTTGCTCTGTAGCGTTGGTATTTTGTCAATTAAGATGTTTTGCTTTATTTCTTTTTTTCTCTCTCTCTCTTTGCTTGTTCTCTAAATGTTTGAAGTCAGAATTATCTTGTAATTAACAAAAGGAATTCCATTCTTTCTATGAAAGTGAAGCATCTTGTGTGAAAGACTCACACTTCATCCTTGATCCTGAAATAGGTGGTATATAATGTTTGCTCTCACTATACTGCGTGGAAAATGATCCAGTAGATTCGCCGATCATCACATTGTTCTGTCTTGATGCCTTTGTTGTTTCTTATAAATGTGTATCATCTTTTGTGGGACTATGTTTTGTTTGGATGTAAAGCTTGCAATTTGATTGTGTCTGACCACAGAAATACCTTAAATATATGCTGTGTTTGATTTGTATAGTGATGTGGTTTAAAGTATGTTTAAAGAACAAAATCCATTGTAAGAAGAAAACGGGAAACAACAAAATGCGGCTTATGGTCTTATTTGCATTACATTTCTAACTGAAGACATTTGTGTGCAGCGCTTTTCTCAAAGTCATAAAGTTCACCAATCACCACAGGCTATTTGGGTTACTTTGGCGCTGGTTTTTATTTTTAAAGAATAATACATTGATGAGGTTATTGCAGTTGGTTTCATCGAAAATTACAAGCAGCAGAAATTTATATAAAAAGAGTAGTTCAGGGCACCCTTTTGTGTTTTTACTTTGAATAAAGAATCTGCTCGTTTCCCCTTTTTAAGGGTTAATAGAGGCTGAACTGAAGGCTATAGTTCTGAAAGTTTGCCTTTGGAATTTGTTCAAGTCTCAGAAGTAATGGAAAGGGATTTCTTTTTTTCTTTCTTTTAAATCCACACCCATTTGACTCAAATGGGAGTTTTGTTTTGCCTTCTAACATTTCTCTGTGCAGCTTCTGAAACCATTAATAAAAACCTTGGTGTGTTGCAAACTTTCCCCGCACATCAATCTCTTACTGTAGTTTTTTTTTTTTATACATGTGTACAGTATAAAGGAGGGAGCTCTTTTAAATTTATCTTGCCGTGGTTTATTTCCTAACCAGCAACGCAGCGGCTGTATGTTCATTTATAAACATTTCTACACTCATTCACAATAGATACAAAAAATTCAATTTGATAATCACATATATTAGATACAAACCCTTCAATTTGCATTCAGGTGTCTTTCTCAATGGCATACAAATAGCAATATAACAGCTTTTTAAATGAACATGTAAATGAGCATCTTCACACCATGTTAAATTGCTGCATCACAGCAAACTTTAAAAATATGGGTTCATCAACATTTCCACCAGTCCAACTGTCTGGGAACAAACTAGTCCTCGTGCTGTTGCTCAGTGGAGCTCCAGCTATCTTTTGGCTTGTGTTGCATAGAGGAAGATGGCACTGTAGGTGGAGAGGATTTCCCTGGCCTCAGATGTGGCCAGGTGACCGCTGGTCCTCACAAGACCTACGCGGTCTCCTTTCTTCAGGGGTAGGATCAGACTGAAGGACACGCTGCCTCCGCAGCCACAGGTACCACCTGCTGAGCCCCCGTGTGGACCGGCTGCAGGCTGCGCTGAGCTCTGCAGCTTGTGTATACTGCGGTTAGACACAGACAGGACAGCCTCTATGTGGTCTCCCTGCTTTGCAGTCAGTAGGCCTGAAATCAAGTACCGGCCATCCTGCGGTGCGGTAAAGATCCCTGTGGATGAGAAGGGAAAGTTTACAATACAGGCATGTTTGAAGTATGGCTATGTCTGCACAGAACTACACGGTTGTTCAAGAAACTGATAACCACACCGATTAGTCACATTGTTGCAAAACACGACAGCAGAACAACTGTGGGCTCTGTAGTTTATTGAGTTTTCTGGCATCCATCATCTTTCCCCAAACAAGGTAATATGAAGCATTTGTGGAAAGCATAGCATGATGCATCTCCAACTGCCTTTTTCATAGCTACTAGGTGAAGGTTCTCTAAGGATCTATCACCATAAACAACTCTTTTCACACTTGGGGCTCACTTTGTTCAATAACTACCATGTAGGCAGACAGGAAATATGGGGTGAGAGAGGGGCTGACGTGCAGCAAAGGTTCGGTCAGCTGGGAATCCAAACGGTAATAGCAACATAAAACACAGTTTGTCATGAAATCAATTTTTGTTACACGCGAGTGTACCTGTGTGAGGATCGTAGTGTCCACCATCATTAACCAGCACCCTGTTGAAGCGAATGACGCCAAAATCTCCAGAGAAGCGCGGCAGCTGTGTGAGGCCGACGGAGAAGGAGAAGGGATCTGTAAAGGCGCTGGTGTCTACTGAAACTAAACCCAGACACAAACATGTGAGAGAGAAAAAAACACCACTTATACATGTTTACTTTACTTAATCATCTGTGGAATCCTTGTAATGATTATCATGACAAGAAACAACATTTTGAATAGTTTCCAGCAGAAGGATCATACCTGGAGAGGCAACTGGAGCTTCATACATCTGGTTCCAGGGCACCTTTGCTGCTACTGGAACTGCGAGGTAAAGACAATACAATATGTGTTAATACTGTATGTTAATAATGAATGTATATATACATATATATATATCTATAATATGAGGAGAATTTCCTTTTATAAATTATTGAATAAAATCCAGCTCAGCCAAGGTGATCTTATTCATCATCTCCAAATGTAAAATTAGTCATGCCACCCAGAGTAAAACATTCTCATGATTGCCTTCAGACCAGCTGAAATCCTTCCATAGTCAACCTACACTTTTTTTTTCTCTCTTTTTAATAAACACATCCAGTTCCCACTCCCTCGCACTCCCAGGCTACAGACTTATTCAGAGCTTTACCATTTTTTCTTTTTAAACCCTGATCTAAAAGGAAGGCTGCAGATGCATAGCAAAGTTTGCGCTACAGTACCTCTGTGGCTGCTCGGTTCAGGTTTGAAAGATGGAGCCTGCTGAGGAGGATAGCCTGGAAGAGACAGATGACAAACACATTATGTTTTATCATCATCTGAAAGGAAAGGTCAGAGCGCTCTTGCCTGAGACCATTTCCCTTTCCATCCGTACCTCGTAGCACAGAAGGAAGAAAAGTCAAACAAAACTGGTAATAATCTAGCCTCTAAATGGTTTTAGTATTAAACGCAGTTTTGGGAATCACTTTATGAGCTGTTTCAGAGTTTGCAGCTTCAAGTTGAACCTTGAAATGGCTTAAAGGTGTGAATATAACTGGGGAAATAATATGGAAGGAAATTAAGCTGAATGAATGTGGTTTTTGTAGAAAAAAAAGTATCTCACATTCTAATTACGCTGACCTTTTCAAAAAATAAAAAAATAAAAAATTCAAATTGAATCCTATATATCAACCCCACTCCACTCTGCTGTTAATTATTGATAAAATTGTCAGTGGGCATTAACTCTCTCTCTCTTTCTAGCGTCTGGAGGGGAGACATTCCAGGAACAGTGAGAAGAACTCTTCTCCAGCAAAGATAAAACACTTTAATTAATTATCAATTCCAAATATAAGTTTTGTTCCTTGTGTTGCAGTTCCAGACTAATTGGCATCAACCTGACTTACTCACCCACACTATCAGGAAACAGTATAAAGTTAGCTTTTCTGTATTTTACTGCCAAACAACATGGAAGCTGGAACAAAGCCTTTGTTTTGTTGTATAATATTTTGTGTAAACTACTTCTATGCAGTCCAGTCACTGAAATGGAGACCTGCATAAATCTGTTTTTTTCTTCCATCTCATTTGATTTGGCATCTATCTAAAGCCCCGAAGTAAACTGTAGAAACTCTTCGAAATGAATAATGTGCAGATATAATCTTGTTATGGGCTCCACATGTTGGAAAAATCCAAAAAGACCTACACTTAAGGTGCATTTTGATCAACAGCTGCAGTAACTTAAATGGCTTTTTTTTTCTCTAAAATAGCTAAAATATTACTTCTGTGTCTTTGCTTAATGCAGCAGGAATGGATGAGTGAGTCTGAATGTTGTCTGCAAGTAATAAAGACTATTCCTGCCATAAAATTTAAAGCTAATAGATTTTCTGAGTTATTGTTGATGTTAAATCAAAGATGAGTGAATTGGAAAGGTGGAAATAAAACGCTGGTGGAAATAAAATGCCGGGGTTACGTGACTGTTTGGAAATGTTAAGAACTGCAAGTCCCAACAAGAGGGATCCAGATAATCTCCAGACTACCACCTCATTACCTGTGCTGCTTCTGAGGGTGAAAATTGACATCGTCTCCTATTGCCTTCAGGGTGAATTGAGTTGGTCAAAGAAATAACAACACCCTCTTCACCCCCATCCCTCTCCTCCCTCCCATGTCACCTCCCCTAGAGCCTGGAAAAATAATCCTGCACTCAAAATGCAATTTTAGTTGCAAATTTTTACCTTAAATGCAGTAATGCTACCTCCAGGACACTATCTTGGGGCCCCGGATTGTTAATACCCTTAATCTGCTACAGTCATGACACTAATGACAGATTCCAGAAGACTCGTTGCATCAGATCTGATATTATGATTCAGGTTACAGCCTGCCAGTTATTAGGTTGGTTTACATCCTGACAAAGTCTGCATAGTTATTACTGAAGTCATTACTGGTCACAGTGGTGTCATCAACTCAACAAGATTTTTTTAATACTGTAATTTAAATAAAATCTCATGCAGAACTTGCAC
Organism: Arrhamphus sclerolepis; assembly: GCA_037176975.1. Lineage (NCBI taxonomy): Eukaryota > Metazoa > Chordata > Actinopteri > Beloniformes > Hemiramphidae > Arrhamphus > Arrhamphus sclerolepis. The sequence goes on from JBAMYA010000009.1 coordinate 14,998,625, forward strand.
CTCTGTAGGGAGTTGGAGTAAAGTAGTTATAGCTGTAACATGGAGCTACAAAGAACGTTTAGGGCCACCACTCTAGAACTGCAGCCTGCTTCAACACATCCACATTTCCAGATATACGTATAACTTGTCAGGTGCCCAAAGACATTCACAGGTTTAAAAAGGCTGAGCATGTCCACTGGGAACAAGAAAGAACTTAAGAGAGATTTTAAATATATTTTATTGACATTAAGACTGACACTGGATGGAGCAGATGAACAGACCCATAGCTGGATCATTTCTCAATGAAGGGCATCGCCTTACCACCAACCCCAGCAGAGAGGAGGAGGGATTTTTGGATGCATGAGCTACATGGACCTTTATGACATGCAGATAAACTTGATGTCAATTCTCCAACCTGCTGCTAGGTTGGGGAAACCCTTTTAAAGCAGAAAAAAACATGGTCCTCTTTCTGATATGATCAAAAGCCAGTTTCAAACTGGTGATCCTCTGACAAACGTAGGATTTACAGTGAGGCAAAACGATCCACCTCTCTGAACAGCATTTCGGGGCTATGGTTGCCACTGCAGCATAAGTTGATCATAATTCTTCATGATGAAGAATCTGATAAATTAAAAGGCTCATGGCAAATACAAGAGGAACATCCATATTAGTCATAGAGGAAAAAACACAAATGCTACTGAATTGTAATTTTGCTGGAATTTAGTTGCCACATAATCGTACATAACAACACTACACATCCCCTTGACTGTACTCACCTGGGGCTCCAGCAAATCCTTTGACGGGTTTACCAGCAGAGCTCTCTGACCCTCTGCGCACAGTTACCCTCCGGATGTATCCTGGGGGCCCCGCCTCTCCCGTCTCCACCACAGGCCGTACGGGAATCAGGGGCAGAGTATGGTGGCCTGGATGCTGGCGGCCAGCAGGCTGGCTTGGCGGACTGATCCTGATTGTGTGCATGTTGGGTTGTGCTGGTTGGCTGGGACTGTACGGCTGTCGTGGACTAGACGGCTGTGGAGGGATGATGACAGGGATGTGGATTTGCTTTATTCTGGATCTGGTTTCAGTTGTGTCGGGCAAAGAAGCAGGCCTCTCTGGTGTTAGGGTCATTCCTTGGAGAGTAAAAAAGAAAAAGGAAAAAAACAGATGTATATTTTCCTTCCAGAAAAATGAAAAAATCTCTCTTTGCAATGCAATTTAAAAAACATACATCCGCGTTAGTATAAAATGCAAACATGGCTTTCTTGGAGCTTGTAAAATATGTTTCACTGTTGCTTTAAGACAACACTTCTCTCTTCTGTTGAGTCAACTGCATTCAGCTGACAGTCGAACTCGTGCTGACTGGCACTGCTCTACCCCTTCTGATTATTACGCTTTATAAAAGAAAAGTGGGCTAGTCAGAGAAATGAGTTTCAGGCAACAAGAAGCATCTGAACAAAGACCACGTGGCCGCTGCCAGAAACCCTGGAGACACAGACGTCACCTGGGCCTCTGAGGTGAGCGTGCAGATGCTGTGAATGTCCCGGGGACAAATAACAAAAACAATCACACTATCTGCTTATTTGGCAGCCCTTTCTCACAAGCAGGTGTCAGACAGATTAGTGTCTGCTGTACTTGAATGGATTTATGTGCGTTTTTGTTTATGAACACGGGTGCTACACTGACCACATGTATTGCAGCAGAATTACAGTATCACCATTCACTCAGCTTATAGCAAGAAAATGTTGATACCACACTGTAACATCTGACAGCTGGATCAGGCGCTGCTCTTTCAGTAAGCTCTAATGGAAAACAAAGAGCAAAGTGTCTGTGAGGAAAATAAACATATTGACTGATTTATACTGAATTTAGAGATAGCTGGGGCCATATAGGCCACTTTGTACACTTAGATGATTCTGATTGGATGTTACAGGTCAGCTGTTGCTCAAACCTGTATGCTGAGTCAAGAAGAAAGGAGAAAGCAAGGACAAAGAATGTTCTATTGACAACAAAACTATGACTGTTGGACTAAGCTAAACGCTTACATGTAAAGCATTGCACATTTGATGCTTTGCAGATGTGTGCTATGCTAAACATCTATGTAATGGCACAGAGTTGTAAATTGTCCACACTTAGCCTATTAACCTTAACTAGGTTCTACAATGTGTTTCTTATTCAACCATTTACACAAGCACACATGCAGCACTCCATATGCAGTGGTTTTACATCTTTGTAAGCACATACTGATGTTAATACTGGGTGACCTTATCCCAAGTTATATAGTTATATTACAATAAAGTACTCTGCCATAAAGCTTGAATCCTGGCACTCCTGAGTATTCTTTCTGAAACAAGTCACACCAGCCTTGACATTGTTGCAGACCAAATATACGCCCCTCCTCGTAAAACCACTTTTCAACAGCTACAGCCTCGACCAGCAGGAAACCGTGCCTCAGCTTACTGCAAAAAACTGCTCTGGACTAAGAACATGTCGAAAAGCCCAAGACATTGATTCAAACCCCTAACTCAACAGGTCCCAAACAATTCAAGCATCCCTGACATGAAGTGGAACAATCCTGATTCATGTTAGCATGGCCAACCATCCTAATTCTTTCCCTTTCTGCATGTGACTTTGACCACAGTCACATGTGATGTGCTTGTTAGGTTAATTGGTATTCCTAAATTGCCCTTAGGTGTGTGTTAGAGTGTGAATGGTTGTATATCTTCATGTGGCCCTGTGATGGACCAGCAACCTGTCCAGGGTGGACCCCTGCCTTTCGCCCAAAGTGAACTGGGATAGGCTCCAGCAGACCCCCATGACCCTGCACAGGAAATAGTGGGTATAGATAATGAATGAATTAATGAATCTGACTTTGATTTCCAGGGAGCAACGCCTACAGATGAAGGAGAATTTGCTGATGGGCACCATTTGATAGGCATATCTGTCTTGTGATTGGTTCAGTATATTCTGTACCAGTGAGAATTGCTTTGAATGGGATGAGTACCAGACCGATTTCACAAGAGAAAATATTCACAAAGTGGATGTGTATGGCTAGCTAAGCTAAACCAAGACTGCTACACTCCCAGGGGCAGACAACAAGGTTGCTATCTCCATTCTTTTACATATTGTTGGGTTACTAGGCAACATTACCACTTCTTTGATGACAGAGTGTTTCACTATGAGAATTGCCTTGGCATGACCAACTACAAGATTTCATTAAAGTAACACTTTAATACTAATTCTTGATAAGTAATCCTTTAACACTACACTAAACTTTTTTTTTTCAAAAAAAAAAAAATACTACACTAATCTGTAAGTGCCGACTTTACCTTGAGAACTTAGTGAAAATCTGATGATTACAACAGCAGCTAATGATGTTAGCACTTCTTACAGCTTGAGTTATACCATAAATGGTGGTTATTTCTTCATCAAAATAGTAGATAATTACTTAATAGACGTTGCAGTTGGACTAGATATTTGTTTTTCTTCCACATAGCCATTATAACTGGTTGATTTTAGCAACAAGCCAATTGAAGGTTGAATGGTTGATGGTTGAAGCTCAATTGTAACTTTAAAACATCAAAAGCTTAAGTGCGTCTTTGTTTATGTTTTGTAACATGCTGTACCAGTAAACTCAGGCATCAAGTTGGAATCATAAAACTGTCATATGTTTTATACTATTGACTGATGAGTGAAAACAGAAAGCATGGAAATTTAGCAATATACTATACTAGCAAAGGGCAGACAAGAAGAGGATTGCTAGCAAACAAACAAATGTAAATGAATCTGCAAATTTAAGGTTTTACATTTGGCAATGAATACTACATGCAAAGTTTTTCTTGCAAGAAAACTAATTACAAAATAAAATGCTAAATTGTATCATGAATTTTCTTTTTTTTTTGGTGTTTTCCAAGCTTAGAGCTTCATCGGTGCATGCTAACTGGAAATTAAAGAATTATTTCCAAGTTCTAAAGATGCATTTAAATTATTAAGTGTTTCTCAACGAAAAAATAAGTGGCTGAAAGAGGCTGTATGGGATAAAACAGCAGAAAGTATTACAAGACTTCCAAAGTTAATAAATTGATTAGCACATCCAGTAAGTGCTCACTTTTTAAGTGCATGAAAACGAAAACAAATGTTTTATTCCAGTCTTCCTGTTGCTTTTTTTTTTATTGTAAATGTCATCAGCCATAAACAAAATTCTTCCTTCTTACCACAAATGACAGCACAAACTACTCAGAAGCCACAATTAAACTAAGCAATGATACTGCACTGCGATAATCAGAAATATTCCCTTCATTTCCTCCCTAAGCCTCCTTAAGGATGCCAGTTACCAGAGTGCATATTTCCCATGAGTTATCAGCCTGTGTCTCACTGAGGGAGCAACTACAAAGGCAAAAAACCCCCCACATAGAACGGAGTATCACATTCAAATGCATGCTTGCGCAATAAACGGTATTGGCAAAACCCTGATGTTATGGGTACAAGCAGCATGAGACATGGCAGGAGGGAGAGGGACAGTTTCGTCATTTGCTCCTGGAGAATTAGATGTCAGCTCATGAGTGCTCAGAAGTGTGTTCCAGCAGACAGGCTGATCACACGATGGAAAATTATGTCAAGGGGCACAGGGTGGGGTGTGGCAGTTAGACACATATAATAATGCATCACTCACTGTCTCACAACTATGTTTCTGGTGTTCCTACTTGTTACCCTCCACCCAATTTTGTTCCGAGCACATTAATGATGAGAGGCTTTAATTGTGCACTGTATGGCAGACTTGTGGGATTTGGGAATTTTCATAGTGTATGAGTCTCTTCTGAAGACTTCCAGATGGTCAGACATGGGAACACCTCACGTAGCAGCGTCAGATATCTCACCAGGGAACAGTTGCTGTCAAAGCTCCCTTCAAAATTTGGAGTGACTAAATATATGCATTGTGTGTGTGTATGTGGTGTTGAATAAAATTTTCCATTCTTTCCCTACAGATACCCTTTAACTTCAAAAAGCCTTTCATGTCTTGTCTCTCTTGTATTTCCTCATCACAGCAGACAAGCAATCTTCTAGCCTGTCTTTCCAATAAATAGCCGGAGTGATCAATCGCAAACCATTGATCCATAAAATCAAAGCCTTTATTTTATCCCTGCTTTAAATCTGCTGCTGTTTCTATTTTCTGATGGCCTTGTGTGTCAATAAACTGTTAGACAAAAGATTGGAAAGGGAGGAGAAAGAAAAGTCTTCTGGCATTCTTGGAAAGGCAAATTAAAACAAAAAATGTTGACAGAAGACTGTGATGAGGGAGTAAAACCAGACTGGATCAGAGATAAAATAGAGGGAAATATAGCAGGGATGTGATTTGAGCTGGAATGGGATCATCTCCAAAAGAAAAGTGGAGTTGAGGGAAGAAATCAGATTGTTCATCAAATGAGAAAATGCAGCACATTAATGCTGATTAGTCATCATGTGAATGACGACCAGCTCTTACATAATCCATATTGTTTATTTCCATGTTTTCCTACCAACATTTCCTGAACTACTTTGCAACTTGAACATAATAAAAGCCGTTATGCAGCTCTCACATGCATCAGGGCTCCCTCTGAAAAGACATTATAATATCATAAATCTCTATGGGATCTCCTGGATAAATGAGTTTCTCTTTGAGAATCTTTTCTGCTAAAGAACAACTCCCATCAGACAGAAAACAGCGAGACAAACCAGGCAGTTGTTTGGGCAGACTTCAACAGCTGCAGCTGCCGTGGGCGCAGCAGTGCCAACATTTTGCAACTCAAGTCACACAATTCGATTCAGCAGTCACACAGAACCAGGGGAAAGGCTATTCCAGTTAATCTTTTAGTTATGTATTACAACACTTCATCTGTTTTCAGGCTCTTCAGGGGCTTCACATGACTGTGTGGAGAATATGAGCTCAAACACCGAGAGGAAACATTGCAATAGTCTCTCAATACCACCACACCCACAGAGCTGGGAGGTTTTATGGCTATTTCATCTCAATTTAGACTTCCTCTCGCCTTTCAAAACTTGAAGAAACATTAAATCTTGTTTGGGACACTTCTGGAAAAAATATTATTTACTTTTATGCTATTTACTATGATTGATAACAGTCTCTTGCCTGAATGGTAATCAACTAAGAGCGGCTAACCATTCAGGTTGCCAAAATGATTTGGCCCCAAAATGGCACAATTTCACTGGGTCCATGTACGGCAGGAATGGCATGTTAGAATTGGTCCAATGGCCTAAGTCCAAGAGGTGAACAAAATTTAGCATCTTGCCCATTTTGGGGTCACCACCCATGATACTGTCAGTGAAAATGTAGCTAAATGTGCCAAACCTAACATCTACTCAGCCAAACTATGACTAAATCTTTCAGCCTTTACTGGACCAGAGCTAACTTCCTAGAGAGCCAACACCAGAGATACATTATTCTACCACCACATTGCATAACCACGGACGCTAAAAAAATCATTAAGCCAATGCTGAAGTGATAAAAAATGTTATCCTCTAATGGCCACTACGTAATGGCATTTTTACTGTTAATGACCCATCCATTTGAAAGGGATTTGTTGGACCAGGAAAACATTGCTCTAATTCCTCAAAACAATAAACCAGTTATGACTACCAAAGAAATAAAAACAGTAATAAAGCAATAATAAATTATAAAATTGCTGTCCAACATGTTTTTTTCTGTTATTTTCTTCAGTGAATGATCACTTTTTATATAACCTTGAAACTAAAAACAGGGAACATCAACCTACTGTCACCTCTTTACAAATTTGTTTTCAAATGGGAATAGCATTTACATTTAACAGGCACTGATGGAATTTTAAGCTTGGCAGATTCTCCTACAGACACTGGGGTCTAAATCTGACTCTTATTTGGTCTCTTGCTCTATCACTCCTTCGTTTTATCTTCTACTATTACTTTCTCGAGTCTCTCCCTGCCATGATGACTCCTGTATCTCTTTGAGCTAGCATCATTGTTGTTGATATGCAACATAATGCCATTAAAAAAAAAAAAAAAGATACAGTTTAGTCCAAGAGTGCTGCTTTGTGCTGCTTTAAGAGACAATTAAACATATTATATGGGTTTGTGTGTAGAAATATTTTTTCCTGGTTACTAAGACTAGTAACCAGGCAACTATTGGACCAAAGGTTGTTCATTTTTCTAAAAGCTTAAGAAATAATAGTTTTGTTACATTCACACAGAGCCATGGCTTAACTTTTGAGTTAATTTTTGGCATATGAGGAAGGTCAGGGTTTCTCAGAACTCAATCACACTGTCAAGCCAAGTAGCTTTAAACAACCACACTGGAAGCTGGAGTAAAAGAAACTGTGATACACAGGTCGAGAGAAGTATAATACAAGGGAGAAGGTGGTTCACGTCAGACATCAGACAGACAATCTCTCCAGAGAAACAGTCATTGTGGTGCACTGGGTTTCACATATGAAAAGGGCCATGAGTAGTAGCCACAGTAAGTAATGAAAAAGCTGAGCCAGAAAAATGGGAAGCACAACACCCTGTTCCCCTTTCACCCTCAAATCCAATCTTAGCTAAAGAGACTGTGAATGTTGGATCGTCTATCTTGGAAAGCTGGAAAGAGAACTGTTGATGCAGACAACCTCTATCAGATATTGGAAAGGTGTGGGGGTAGGGGGATTCCAGCAATTGGAACAAGGCAGAAATCTTCCTTAGCGTACCATATTAGGTCGTGAAATCAAATACATTTGGTAAAGATTTGAATTTATTATTATAAAATGCTTTCATACTTTTCATCTTCGCACCATAGTTATTACTCAATCTGCCACCCTTTTCTTTTCAGCTCCCTATTATGATATTGTTTTGGAAGATGGTGTAAGTAAGGGAGACACTGGGGATGGGGCCCCAGTCATGACATCACAGCTCAGGGTAGATGAAGCATCTGGACCTGGGTGTGGAGTCCTGCTTCTCCTCTCTCCATCAAGACTGGCTCCAACAGTGAGTCAGGGCCCTTAATGAGGACCAGACCCCACACATCAGGCTGAGGTCACCCTACGGGAATCTCTGGAGGTTGGTATGTGTACATGTGTGAGAGCAAGAGAGGGGAGGGTGGTGTAAAACGTGCATGTGTGTACTGAGAGACTGGGAACTGTGGTTGAGGTCTGCATTCACTGTGGTATGAATAAAAAAATCTGTGTCATGGTGAAAGAGGACCTAACAGCTCAACATGCTTGTAAAGAGATAGGGGAGGATGAAGCAGCCTGGCCAGATGCCCTGACATTTATGTAAGGGTGCAGCCATGCCGAAAGCAGTGTAAATCCTCAGAAATTTGTGAGGGGTTATAAAAATGTATCATTCTAGTACCTGTCTCTTTGCCTGTATTAAATGGAGGGAATTCTTGGGACAACATAAGTAACAGGAAGTCTCCAGTGCGGGCCTCTGCCTCTTGTTGCTGGGACATATTGAATGACATAGCCAAGGCCAGCATGGGAGGCCCAGTGAACTTGTGTCCTCCCACTATGGGAAATACCCTCTAGCCATTTAAGGGATCTGATCCTTCCCCACAAGCCTACATTTAAACCAAGCAAGAAGAATGCATAACGTAAAGGATTATCTTCAGGAAAAGTTTTTGTTTGCACAGATGTTAATCACAGTCGATAAACTCAACTTGGAAGTTGAAGAGGAAGCTGAAAAAGATTATGTTTCGTCAATATTATTATTCCTTTCTATTTGGCTCATTTCAGTGCTTATCTGCACTAATGTGGGAATGTAATACACACTGCATGACTAATAGACCTTTAAGAGACTAAAAATGTGCATCAGTCTGAGTCCAATTACTGTCATGATACCATGTCCTCAAAACTTCACGAGCTAATGAAGCAAAGTCCTCTGTCAGCACCTACCAAGGCACTCAGCAGAGTTTTTATTTTTATGTTAAATTTTTGTAAGATCTATGTCTTATTCTTCTGTTGCTATACATGTTACCCAAAACCCACTGACTGCCAGTGCTGCAGTTCTTCATTTAATAATCACTACCTCCATAACAAGATCAACCGTAAGGCTCAAAAGGTGTCATTAGGCTCCAATCAAAGTAAGACTCAGACAACCGAAGAGCAGTAACCCCCGCACATCTATCTCAAGTCACAATCAGGAGTTTGTGGCCGATGACTTCTGTTACTTTTTGAGACTGATAATCTGTCATTCGGGCCATGTCAATAGTAACTTAACAAGTGGAATTTCTTTCAGGCACTTTTCTTGTCATTTAGGAAAATACATATACCGATATTTGTTTCAGGAAAAAATTCCCAACATTATGCACCACGGTCATCACTGGATCTGTTACTGTGACTTGCGTGTACAGGTGGCACAATATAGCCTCGGCAGCCATCCTAATTCTTTTCTCCTTCAGTAGAAATGATTAGACTGGTTTCTCTGGATTCAACTTAGATTTCTAGAAGCAGTACCAGTGGACAGACAACCAGTCTGAGAAACAAAGCATGTGACATATGCAGAGCAAAAAACAATACTAGTATCAACAAAAAGACATCCAAAATGGCATGCAGTGGAGTAGGTGTCAATTCAAGCAGTTATTAGCAATTCTGCAGCAATGTGGTTGTTTTAAACAGTGGCTCTTGGACGATTCTGTGTAAATCATTGTATAAAGCCTGCCCCATGACGATTAGTTCGGTGCGTCATGTACTGGTGGAAAAGGCTGTGAATGGGAGGGTTACCAGGCCCATTTCACAAGAGAGAATTTTTATGAAGTGAATGGGTCTGGCTGACCAGGCAGGGCAGAATGCACAAGTTTCAAGCATAGTTGTTGTCATTCTTCATGCTGTGTTTAGATTCTGACTATCTCTAGGAGTGTGATTATGTTATGTTGATGTCAGATATTGAAGCTGTAAACAATTGTTACTGACTTTGCAGTGAAAGCTAAGAGGGCCCTGTTAAATCCCCGATCTGGACACCCCCACAGATACTGCTGATCTCATCAATCTGTCAACAAATCATCGACTCACCTGGCTCTTTGGCAGCAACATCTTTCAAAACATGTTTGGCCATCGCAGACATCTGTGTCTGGAGCTTCTGCAAAGAATTCTGCAGCGCGATGATATCTGCGCCATGATTCCCACAGGTGACATTCATTCTGTTGACACAGTCCTGCAGGTCGCCTACGTGTCTCTCCAGCCCATCTCTCAGATCTTTGACATTGACAGAAAGCCCATCTTGCCTTCCACGTATCTTTTCAAGTCTGCTTAAACGTTCATTCACAGCTGTGATTCCATCAGAAACACCCTGTGTTCTCTGTCTGCAGTTCATCATTTCAGATGACACCTGCTTACTTAGTGTATCAAGTCTGTTCTTCAGCTCATTCATCTGACGACTGGTTGCGCCAGCTGAAGCCCAGTCGACTTCTGCTGGACGTCCAGTGCCATGCTGCTCTGCATGGCAACATGTTGAGTCTATTCTTTCCAAATCCTGATTGTATTTGCTCAAAGAATCACTTAATCCAGTGACAGTACCAGCCAGACCAAGCACATTTTCTTGAAGATTAATCAAGCCCTTCTGGAAGTCCTCCATAGTCTTTACTTGTTTCTCATTTCCAACTGACTGCCTGTGAACAAAGTTCTCCAATTGTTTGAGCTTGTCAGTATTGGATTTTACATCTGTGTGAAGAACATCCAAGTCATGTCGTTTTAGATCCTTCAAAATGTTTTCAAGACCAGGCAAAAGTGAAGGTATGTGTCCTCCCTCACCTACAGTAATTCCAGAGCCCGAACATCCTGCAGAACACAGCTCCTTAACATCATTAACCTTGTCATCTAAACCTTTGAGGAGGAACTTGTTGTTATTGACTTCTGTCTGGATGGAATCCATGGAGCCACTAAACATCCCTGGGAAAGAGTTGTTGCTCATTTCCACCAGCATGTTGGTAAACTGATCCTCCACCCTGTTCAAACGTTCATCCAGAAGCCGCCGAAGATCATCCAATTCACGGGCTAATTTCTCTTCAATGTAGAAACAGTGAGTCTCTGCATTTTGTTCTGTGATATTTAAACGTGCCTCAAGCTCTGCGACCATTAGACCAAAATCACCAATATCCTGTAGTCCAGACAAGTGAGCCAGTTCATTGTCAATGCGGACATTAAGGATTCTGTGAGCTTCTGCAATACGGTCGATCTCACGCCACAAGTCTTTATGGTCACTGCTGTCCTTTTCTTCTTTGGATGGATCTGTCTGCCGTTGAGTTCGTACAGGTCCATCGGCGGCAGCCATATCTAGACGTAGTGCTCGAATCTCCTTTCTCAGATCGGTCTCTTTAGCTTCCATCAGCTTCGTCAACCTAACAGAAACTTGGTCATGATTGTCTTCACAGGTCTTCTGCACAGTCTGGATTTTCTCATTGCATGAGTGCTGTAGCTCAGCCACCTGTTTCACCAAATTCTGGTCTAGCTCCTTTATCAGCTTCTCAAATTTTCCATCAATATAGGTTTGTACAACATCAAACTCAGTTATGGATGGAGTCTGAGACTGAGAAGCATCCATCAGGACACGTATTTGCCCCTCGTGGTTTGCTGTGGTTTCTCTTAGGTCTTCCAAAGCTTCATTGTTGCTCTTCAGTGCAATACTGATGTCATCTAAACGAGTCACTATTTTTTCTAGGGAGTTCTCTCCAGCAGCGCCACCTCTGGTAGCCTGATGACCGTCCAGCACTGCTGGGCTGTCCTCTGTTCTTCCTCCGTTGTTACTATCTGGTGGGTGCATGTTGTTCAGAAGCGTCACCAGCATTTTCTTTGTGTCGTCCTGCAGGTCTGTGCGCAGGTTGGTAGTTAACCCTGTCAAAGCCGACTGGAGATCCAGGACTATTTGAGACAGCCGCTGAACTTCACCTTCCAGAAAGCGCACCTTATCCGTGGCAACATGCCCTGTCTCCTGGTGTGCAATCTCCCGCCGCTCTGGCCCTATAATCATAGAATAAGTTAAAAATTTTAGAAATAAAAACCAAAAAATATCATTATATCATTTGTGTATTAAAAATATATGTTGGTTTTAGAGACTGAAGTTGATTGTATGATGTAAGTTAATATAAAATGGCATGAACATTTGAAGGACCATTCCAGAGTTAAAACAAGCCTAGGTCTATTAGTTCATGCTAGGGAGTGTAAACATTCTTTCGGGATCAAAAGGATGCATTAGATTCAAAAAAGTTATTCCCTTTAAAGGATGGATGGGTTCCGTAAAGATAGACCAAAGTAATTTCAACATTGTATGTGTACTGTCTGTTTAAACAGGCATCTCCGCCTAGTTGCTGTTGTCTTAAGTCCACACAAGTCGACAACTACTGCCTTACTGAAGCAAAACGAGGAGAGTTCATGCATATTTTGTAATAAATATAAAGTACCAATCCAAGCAGAGGCTATGTACTTTCAAGATGCCAGCAACCCAATGGAGATGCCCGCAAAAACACTCCTTTTTATATGATTATTGTACATACACAAAAGTAATAATATTATCTATATTCATCTGTAAGGACCTTATCTCCTAATCCACTGAAGTGGAATTACATTTTTGAGTCTTTAGGCTTCAAATAGCAACTTATTCTGACATAGCTTTGTAGCCCCCTGCGCTAACAATAACTGACAAAACACATATTCTGTTGCTTGGTTGCTAGCAAAACAGACTCCTTGCCGTCAAATAATAAACCTAGGGTCGATACAACTCTCGAAAGTTTGTTGAAGATGGAAAAAGAAAAGACTTATTACTCTGTGTGTGTCTAGCAGAGTGTCCAGGATTAGGGGGGATGTAACGTTGTTCTCCCTGCGCCGTTCGTCGATCTGGTGACGGTCTTAAATCCTTACAGTCTGGACCTCTGTAACCGGGACAGCATCTCCACTCCAACTCCGTGACTGTCTTGTAGGCAATCTTGTACGTGGGATGAAACCGTGTTTGGTATCTGTAATGGATGGCAAAAATGATTTTAAAAAAAAACGTGTTGTATTTCAAAATCAAAATTAGGTCACTTGTGAAGTAGTATTATTCAATACAAGACGTGGTTACAATAGTCTAGCTTTTTACTGAGAAAGTGTTAACTCACCACCATTTCCCATCACATGAAAAATTGGATTTTCTAGCCAAAGAAAACAATTGCAAGGTAAAATAATGGATGACATCACTTCCCTGAAAGCAGGGGTCATGTCACCCAGAACATCTGGAAAGCTGATGTCTGAAACAATCATCTATTTCCCAAATGTCACAGATAACACTGTTCCAGCTACAATAAAAAAAGGAAGTATCCCTTTGGGACAGGAGCACTTAATATTTCAGAAGTGAACTAAAATTTCATCTTTAAAAAAGATAACATGAAGCCAGTGGCATAGAGCATTACTTGAGGTGTCTGTTCACTCTGCAAGCTCTTCTGGCTTTACAGGGAAGTATGAAAATGTGCTTCAGTGACCTAACAGGGATGAGCTTCCAGGAATCATTTCCACAGCACAGAGGCTCGGGCGCATCTGTTTGTGTAAATGGATCACAAAGCTAAACCACAGATAGAATGTCTTTATGACCAAAAATGATTCACGGAGCAAAATATATTAGGTTACCACACATCTTCCAGAAGACCATTAAAACTGTTGCTCACTGTTTACTGGTACAGAAGCACTTATTTACAGCAATCACTCACGGCAGAATATTAAGCTCTATTTATCAAAAAGTTTGGGTTTAGAAAAGAGTTCAAATCAAATTGTGTGTTACTTTTAAATGATTTGTAAACATGAAAGATGTAGAGGGAGGGAAAGCATCCCAACTATGCTACAAATGTGCATTTTAAACTTAAATAATACATTTTATGCACCATCATTAAAGTACACTAATGCAGCTCCCGAACACAACTTCAAGGTTTATTTCACAAAAGAGGTTTATTTTCTCTTGGGTCGACATGAATTGGTATCAAAGTCTGCTTTTTTTCCCATATTATTCATAGTAGCGAGCAATAATCACATACAAAGTTTGGTTTAAGTTAGGGTTAAATATTTTTAAAAGACATCAAAAAACTAGGAAGAATCTGCTGGTTCGTCTGAAGACTTTACAAAACTAGATGCCAAAATATTCCAAGATAAAAGTAAGAAAAGCTTGATAAGTGAAATCACAGTCTCAGAGAGGATTAGAAAAATAAAAAAATAATAATAAAATAAAATAAAAGCAAGAGAATTGGCTCAGATATAAATGATCACTCAAGTAACTTGACAAACTTTGTCATTTGTTCTCATGTTGCTGTTCCTTACCTGGACATGAACGAGTCCAGTTAAAGCAACATAGGAGTTTTTCATGTTCAAATGTCAATTTCAATTCCATCTCGATGAATATTTCACTATTTTTAGTAGGCATCATCAAGCTCTCACAATCTCCCATTCCCTCTATCAGTGAAAACCGCCCAAGGAAACTTTGGATGTCCATTCCCCGTTGGGCATCATCAGTGGTCAATAATGGTTATATAATGATGCTAGCTCACAGAGCTGCAGTGGACTTCACAGCAAAGGCTCCCAATTCTATCTAGCTGACTTTTAAATTGTGGACCAAGCAAGGATGAAAAATTATGATTTCATCTTCTGTGTGAAGACTCAGAAGTTCTCTTATTTCTGTAATTCCCTTATTCAGCATTGTTGACCCAATTAGACTAAATTAAGAAAGATAGGTCCGGATAAATGTCTCTGCTCTTTTCTTCCGCATTCTTGTGATGCGTCAGCCACGAAAGTCGTGAGAAGAACATTGTTAGAAATTCTGTGATGTCGCAGGATCCGTCTCCCCCTTTTTCATCGCTTTATGTCAACCCCGGGAGGTGGAAAAAAAGGGGTAACCTGAATTTCCACCTCTCTGGAGAGTGGCAGTTAGGTAGGCACACTAAGACTGGGAAAAGGTAGAAATATCCCACAAAGTATGTAAGGTACTCAAGACACCCAAGAAAGAAATGACAGAAGAAGCAAGGAAGAGAAAGCAAGAGAGGGAACAGGTGTTGAAGAGGCAATGCAACTTCTACACCCATACAGTAATACATCGTAATACAGGAATATATCAGTTCTTGAGATGAATTCTGCTATGTGAGTTATGACTGGTAGCTTGACCAAAATGTACAGTTACAAGACCATATACAGGATATGGAGGTATGGATCTCAGTTGGAAATGGAGCTTTCACCTCTCATTCTCATTCACCACTCGTGAGAAAGGGAAATAAGTATGTTGGTTGGAATTAAGTGACAAAACTTGTCTCAACTTGGATCATCACTTTGTGGAACTGCAAGTTTTAACACTGATGAAAAATTCTGGTCCTCCTTCCCTTAATGACACATTTCCTGTGCAGCTCTTTGCCCTTTTTCAGTGGGATTTCTACTTTCCTGGCGATGCCGTGCTTTTTTAGTTCTGCCAACATTTTTTTTTTTTTTTTCCTCCAATCTCTTTTGCCTTGGGCTCTCACTCAAGAAAACATTTTGCAACCAGTGCATCTCATACATCAAATAAACATGTTCCCTCAACACCCCCCCCAATCCCCCACTCCGAGCCCCCACCCCCACTATGCTCCCCGGATGCTCACGTCACTTGTTGCTGGCAGTCTGGCTGGTAAGGCGGGCAGGGGGCCACCGCGGGCTCCTGGAGGCTCTCCGGAGTCCCCTGCACGATGCAGCTCACGTTCCTCTGCACCACATAGGCGCACCAGTTCCTGAGGAGAGACACGTTTAAAAATGAGCATCAAGTCTGTCTGATAATTACGTTGGGCAATGTTGCCCAACTACAGAAAACAACTAGAGAAAAAAAGGTATCATAATTACTTCCGTATGTTTAACTCATGATTTCCATGGAGACTGGGGTTTTTCTCTCATTATTATTATTATTTTTAAAGGTCCATTCCAGTAGTCTGTTTTTTTGTTTTTCTTTTGTGATTTATCAGGCAAATGCGCTAATGGTCTCTTGTAGATGAGATATTGAAGTAATCAGTGGCATTCCACAGTTTCTCTGGATCTTATCACCTTTGGCAACACTGGAAAAGTGGGGCCAAATTTAGTCACGACCCGATAAAGGAAACAGTCACAGTTACAGTCCACATATGACCATAACAGGCTAAATGTTGTTCGGCCTGGGGTCAGATCTGCTTGTGAGACGTTTGGATCTCATCTGGTTTCTCGTTGGCAGCTCTGCAACAAAAGCACTAGGGGTTGTGTTGTTTTGTTGTTCTTTAAATCCGGTAAAAATGTAGGAGAAACGCCTGGGTTGGAGTGGTCACAAAGACTGTTTCAAAAAGAGCACAGTTTACACGGTTCGCCTCAAATCTCCCAACAACGGGAGTCGGCTACTCACCTATTCCTGTGTCTGTGGACCGCTCCAGTGTACGCTGACCCTTGGAATAAGCCATAAGAGGAGGGGGACCCGTGAGTGAAGTGAAAGTTTAAAAAGAGCGTGAAAACCGTCCACAGCCGGTCCATCCTTCCGTGCCCGCAGTTCATACTTAACAAAAGCCTTAAGACAAACGTTTCTAGCGCAGAAAAAGTAGGGCTACCCTGTTATTTTCGTCCGCGACGCGCCCAGATGCAAAAGTTGCATCGCCTCTGTGACTGATCCAACTCCAAGTAAGTGAACTTTGGGGAAGTACGCATTCAATGCAACTCCCTTGGAGTGACGTTCAGGGCCCACACCCTCCTCCCAAGAACCTAAGAATTGCAAAATGCAGCTTCCTCTATAGCTTTAAAGGAGTTTATGCCCCCAAAAGATTACGTTATTTTTTTTTCTCCTTTTAGTCTTTTGAAAGTATTTAGTGATTAATTAATCTAAGCAACTTATTGATTGCTGTCCCCATGAAGTCAGTCATCAGCCAATTATTCACACCTCACTGATGAAAAACAAGGTAATGGCCTCTGAATACAACCAATAGAGTTGAAAGAGTTGTAGTGCACTGTTGGAGTTAATGATATTCATTGCCAGGGACAACAGTGGCTCATTTACATTCTGTCTGCCATGGTGGCAAACTGTGATACAGAGGATAAGGCCTATATTTGAATAAATATGTATATTTAGCCAAACTGAGCTATTTAATAATTTGTTAGTATGCACAGAGATGGAAAATTGTCACACAAGAGCACTTGAGGGAGAAGTTCACTGTAAATGCTTCTACGATGCATGCTGAAGTGCAAGTTTCCCTTCACACAGACACACGGGGATGCTGTGAAGTTATTTTTGTGAGATGACCTAAAACAGTTTCCTCCTGAGCGGTTGCTGTTTTAATGTTTCCTGGTGCAATATGTCTTGTCTATTAGCCTGACACTGGTTATTATAAGGGGTAAAAGAGGAACAGAGCCGTTGAGGGGGTGGGGTGGAGAGTGAGAGTTAAATAATGACAAAGTGAGAGTGCAAAACACTACAAAGATTTAGAGTGATGCCAGATAAGTACATAAATGGATGCAACCCATTCTCACCACCGAAGAAGCTTTTACCACTGAGCCAGCTTTCCCTGCTGAGCTGCTGTCAGAGATGCCAAGAATAACAACGCTACCTTTCATCAGTCAGGTAGCATCAGGTCAGTGGAGTGAATGATGCTGGAATGTGTTCTGTTCGAGAAGGATGTCTGCCCAGCGTTTCATTTTCAGTTATTAGTCAACATGCACAAGCAACAGGTAAAGCCAGTATGTCAATAATACCCTTCATGTCTTTGCTGAAGATCCTATAATGAGGATGCTGGGAATTATTATTATTATTATTATTATTATTATTATTATTATTATTATTATTATTATTATATTATTTTATGTGCTAATGTCCTTTCAATTTCTAATATTTATAGATATTTATTTTTTACTTAACTTTCTCAACAAATGCAGATTATTCATTGTAGATAATACGTTACTAACTGGCTTCAAATTTGTCATTGTGTGATTGTTCCTTTAGTCTCCAGAAGAGGGCAGCACAGCAGCAGTAAATACAACAAGGGCCCTGTAGTCATGGCAATTTCTTTCCAAAGTCATGGAGTGAGAACAGGACATTTCATTACTGAGGCAGTATGAGTGCTGGATTTTCACTTCCAGCACCTTGCCATGCTGTGTTCCTGTCAGTTATCTATGCGATGCACGTTGAATTCACCATCCCTTACTTAATACGGAGGATTTTCTGGGTTCACGTTACCTTCCACGCTAAATAGCAATCGATGTATTCTGTTTTTTTTAAAATAACAATTAACATTTACTGTCTGTTGTCACATGTGATGGTTTAGTTTTCTCTGTTTTAATTGTAGTTTGATTAGACAATTTTCTCTTTCCCTAATATGCCATCATGACATTATCAGGCTGCACAATACATACTGTGCATGGTCCACTCAAGTTAAAAATAGTCATTAATTTCATGTATGTCCTGACATTCATGGGGAGCAGGAAGTTCGATGAGTCACGACTGAAGGAAAATACCAAGACACATCTTCCATTAACGATAAAAAAAACCCCAAAACAATTTGGCTTCAACCATAAATCCCAGGGACTTTTCCACATTTCAGTCTTTTTGGATCAATTCTTTTTCAGCTTTGGAGAAGTTGAAGGACTGATTGGAATTTGAACAGCTTGCATTGATCCCCCTGGGTGGATCTTCCATGCTATAAAATGCATTTGTCACTGAGACATGCATTTTGCAAGGCCACCTCTCACCACAGCCCCTTTTGATTCCTTTAAATTCAACATCCTCCCTCTAAAGCTGTGACCTTGATCTTTACTATTAGAGTGCCGGTGTGTTTAGGGGGAGAGCGGTGGCTGCGGCAACACAAAGCGGACATCTCTCTGAATCAACCATATTTGTGCTGTGTTTCAGACCCAGAACACCCCTTATATGTTCAAGCACGCTGTTTCAAAGCACATTTAAATTCAGCCAGAACTAACTGCAACATGTAGGCGCCCTGTGGATTTTGTGGACTTCTTACCACTCTAAATATCTACATGTTTCTTAAGTCTAACTTGCTACCTCAAGAGAGTGTGCTGCAGGGACCTCTTTGATTTTGCAGGCAACAGTCATACCCACCATGCACATCCTTCCTCGGTAATGCTATGCTTCCATCGGCTGACTCAGTGGGCTGCCACGCTGCCTACACAGGTGCTTTTCAATGCAAGGTCAAGGGGCTGCCTTCAGGTGCTCCAAACACTGCCATATAGAGATGGAGATACAAATCTGACATTTTCTGCACTCACTGTTACAATTCATTTGAAACTATAGATGCTTATATGCATGAGAATTTGTCCCTTTAGAGTTCACCCATCTTTATTCAGTCTATATGCAAACACGTTTTATAACATACTGAAGCAGCTGTGGACTCCTCGTCTTAATATTGGATGTTAAACCTACTCTTAGATGTTTTTTTCAGTATGTTCCATGTATGGGAAGCTAGAATTATCATACAGTGCTGCAGAGAATGAACTCTACCATGATTGTCTCCCAGTATTATTTCAGATTCATCCTTTTTGTATATTCATCTCTTTTTCCTTTCCCTGAGTTTTGTCCTCCAGAGCAGCTTGTATCAGAGTCCCCCTGTAACTTAGTGACTAAATCAAAGTATAACCCTAATGAGGAAACCTTTTCACTGTCTGCGACACTTGTATTTGTGAGTGCTTAGCCAGTTTTTTTCTCATTATAGTAATGATTAGCATGACACCAGGAATGGCCTCCAGGTTGAAGGTTAAATCCTTCTTATTTTCCAGACGAAAAAAGCGTAATGGGCACAATACACAATGCCATGATCAGAACTTAGGATAAACAAGTGGATTTTGTGTGAGGACTTGTAGAACGTAATGATATAACCAGCACAACAGAAATCTAAACATGTATGTCTAATTTTCATTTGCATAACAGATTCACATTCTTATCAAATGAATTTAAAGAGCCCGTAGAATAGAAATGTGTGCCTGTATTTGAATTTTTTATTTACAGAAAATGTTCATGCAAATGTGTTTTGAATGTGAAGTCAGAGACAAAATGTGTACAAAAAAAAAAGTCATATTTACGTAATAGAACAACCTCTAATAACTTATAATACATAAGTTACTCTGTAGCCTATTTATGTTTTTACTTTGAGCTAATTGATTAGAAGTATTTTTCAAAACTCAAAGTTTTACACATAAGTAGAGGTGATGGTGGAGGTCCGGGGAGACTGATGGGAGGCAGCTCAGGTCCACCATTTATAGGATCAGGGAAAGGTTCTGTGTTAATATGTGAGATGCATCGTATCTCACATCAAATCAAGATTGGACATTTTCAGCACCGTACGCCATATTTAACCATAGCGATTGAGAGAAAGTTCAAACAAATGTCAGTACGAGATAGACGTGGAGGCAAAGTGAAATTCATTGTTGGCAAATAATGCACCCACCCACGCATGCACAAAAAGTCTCCCCCATTGAGTCCCTCCCACGTGCACACAGACATGGGCCTGTGCACACAGGCATGCACAGCAGATTAGGGGAGGTGATTTATTGGTTGTAAAATGTTAATATAGCTATAAGCCAGGCTCATGAATTGTTAATTATGGCCTTGACATACTCGTCACCTAAAATGTTAATGAGGTGAGATTGCGTCGAGGCTGAGAGGTCTCTATCAGCTTCACAGCAAATACAATAGATGAGCTGGATCCACAAGACCCCCACGCACTATATTAAGTAACGCTAACGGCACCTGAGATGGGTTGCGCCCATTCTGCCAATGACTAATTGATTTAATGAATAGCAATTTGTGAATTAACCATTGTGCTCATGAAAAGAAGTGATTAATAGGATATATTTTTGTCCCTCACCAGTTCATATTTGTACTGTCTTGTTTCAATAGGGTGTTCACAGGTGCAAGCAGTATTTCACATCTATTTAGCACTAAAAAGATAGGTAGAATATCAAAAATGTCATGATAATAATGCTTGCGTATATTTCTTGGGTCCAGTACTCAGAGAGACTGATGCTAGCTGACATTAAGGATCTCCTGTGGCGTTTAGTGGTGCATGTTGATTTGAGACTCTTCCTGAAGGAACTGAATGGTGCTGCTGGTCATGAACATCATATAATTGAGTGTCACCCCATTTATCCACTTTAGTAATAAAAGCTTTTTGATTTCACCCTTTAAATTTAATGAAAAAAATGACACTAATCACCAGCTGCATTGGTGTGCCATACACATACACAAATGAGTTAATTCTTAATTAGACACACCTGGGTTGGAGTGCACACGATGAGACAGCCCTGGTGCTTCAATAATGTGAGTCTAAATGCTAAAGTGGCTCCTGCTGCTGGTGCTGTCACAGCAATAAGGTTTCTAGTTTGGGAATTAAGTGGGGGGGCTTTCTGTGTGGCCTGCATGGTTTGGTTTGTTTTGTTTTTGTTTTTGAACTTCCATTTTCCAAAGACATGCTTGTGATGATGATTCTCACTTGGATATTGCATGCATGAGTATGAGCAAGCATGGTTATCTGTTGCTCCCATGATAGGATGGCAACAGGCCCAGGGTGTGTTTGCCCTGAAGGATACGCTCCAGATCCTCCATGACTACGCAAAGGATAATGCAGGTGGAGAAAATGTCTGTATGGAAAAATGAGCTGTTAATACTATATATTATAGGTCAAGAACAAGCCTAACTACAGTAGGCTGAATGGCCTAATAATATGAATTGCTGTAAGTTAAAAACAAAAGAACAAAAAGAAAAAAAAACATCTGATGCTGCCATTTAAATTATGCCTTTTGCAAGGAAGATCTTACTTCCAAACCACATATCGATCATGGCTCTGTAGTAAGAGTGCAGGTGCTGAAGTACAGGTATCTCACCTGCAGTCAAGCCCAGAATCATACTGACATCAGGCACCAAATGAAATAAAATATGTGACAAAGGAATTCACAAAATACCGTACAGCTGAACATTTATATTAATTATAACCAAGAAAGTGTTGGTATTTCAAACCCTACTGCTCATTTCATGTCCCACATCTCAGTTTCAAACTTTGATACATAAATGTTTGGATTCAGTTTGGTTCAAGTGAGTGGCTCAAGACTACGGTTTATTTCCTTTTTTTTTTTTTCTTTTTGAATTTGTATTTACATAAAATATAACAAAACTTACAGGAAATTATATTTTCTTGAATGAAACATTTTTTTTCTACATGACATAACATCTGGCCCATTAAATATTTTTGTGCACTTTTGTATGCCAGTCTCTTCTGCTGTGTTTTTTGTTTGCTAACGGTGATAACTTTATATTGTTTAAAACTTAAATTCAGTTAGTGTATCTGTTATCTAATGCAGCTTTCTGCCATATTGAGCATTAACACTCCTTTCTGTTTGTGACTGTTTGTTAGTGAGCGTCAGCACAACATTTCAAAGGGGCGGCCGGGATCACGGCTTCATTCTGCCAAGGTAATTTTATTTCTTGTATTATTTGTGGTTTATATGCCTTGTGATCTCTTTTACTTGATCAGCCAGCGTTTAATGTCTTTGCTGTGACATGATACATTCTGCGGCTCTGGTGTTCATCCTATAGCTGCTGGTTACGGATTTTTATAGATTTTTACCCCCAATATCTGTAACCCATCAAATTTTCTAATCTGATTTGGATTATCATCTACTACGATAAAATATTTCAATTTAAGTGATATTTGATTATCATTTCATGTAATAGTTTTGATGGTGTCACAAATATTAATATCTGTATATTAACATGGGGTTTGTGGCCTGTGGGATTTTTTTTTTAAATCAATGGTTGGATATAAATACTCTTCCTATATTTTTTATATCCTCCTTGTAAAGCCAACATATTATAATGTAACTTATCATCACATTAGGAGCAAAGATTTTATTGTGCTTGATTTGAACTTTGTGAAAAATTGTGAAATGCCTTCTTTCACTGTCCAGACAAGCCACCAATATCACATCTTCTCTGAAACACTCTTGACATTCAGCCAAGACGGTACAGGACTAGCTCCACTTGAAGAAATAGGATTATGTGACTGCGTGCTGCTTTGTCTCACAATTATATCTAAACTGCTGAGCTCTTGCTCACTCAGCTGGTCAGCTGATGCTTGTCTGCTCCCTGGCATGAGTCTGTGACTGTGTGATGTGAATTCACGTTAGCCTAGCTGATATTTTGTTCCCTGCTGATTATGTGGATTCATGGGTTTAAAGTTATCCAACTTGGCTCATCAGATTTTCTCTGCAGTAGTTGTGAGTGCTCTGTTGGGCAACGGCCGTGTTAATGCTGCTGGAGGCAACAGTGAGACAGAAGACTGGCACACAATTAAAGTCAAAAGGTTTTTTTTTCTTTTTCCCCCAACACAAACGTTTTCTAGTAAACAGATAAAAACGGCTCCTTTTGTAATTAGTTTTTAATCCTCTGAATGTCACACTGTGCAACCTGAGAGCAATGTCAAGAAAGGTGTGCACAGACTATACAATGGTGAGGCTTATAGATCAGACAAGAAAATAAACTGAACTTTTGAAAAAAAAAAAATTATGTGGACTGAAAATACTTAAAAAGAAAAAAAAAGTGGTGAAGGAGGAAGATGCAGACCTGGTCATGATCAGAGAGAAGAGCCAAACTTGGGATGGGAGTTTTTGCAAAGGGACCTTGAGATAAGTAGAAGTAAGCTGCATTATTTACTGTCATTTTATGAAATATTTTACTTCGCTTGTCAGTAAACAAAGCTGTAGGATTTCTAACGCTGACAGAAAATTATCTGTCACACAACCTTTAAGGCTGCTTCTGTCAAACCAGTCACACAACCTGGTTTGCACTATAATGAAACATATCACCTCTGTTCTACATCTGTCAATTGTTACCTTCCAAAGCCCAAAGTTGTAAAGTGTAACAACATGGTCTAGGACGTAGCCAAGTGTAGAAAGTGTGTGTGGATTGCTGAGGTCAGAGCTTTCATACGTATTGTCACATTTATAGGTGTATTTGTATTTGAGTAATGCATTTAGTAATCAGTCTGTGTGTAAAGGTTAAAACTAGATCAACTGATATTGGTTTTTTTTTTCAAGGGCTTTTAAAAAAAATACTGCAGCTGATTTTTTTAAAACTTTTTTTCAAAAAAAAAAAAAAAGTTAGCTGCAACAAAAACAAAAAAACGATCCATACCTGCACAAGCAGATATACTTTTGATGATGAGAAGAAAAACTTAGTGTAAACACTGAGTAAGACAAAATCAATATTTTATGTTCAGTCATCTGTTTCAGTACTCAACTAATGTCTTGCGTATAAAAGCATGATCTTTGTACATTATTTCTTTTATTAATCATTTGAGCAATAGTAAAATTAAAGTAAAAGTAAGTAAAATAAACGACACAGCAAATTTAACATAAACTCACAAGGCTCTGTCACTATGCTCAGCATCCAGTAAGATGGTTCTCTCTCACACATGGACCCCAAAGATCACTCAACATGTTGAACCCCCCCCACCAAAAGAAAAAAAAAAAGTTTGATTTTCTTAGACAGAACCGATGTTGCGTTACATGGCAAAAAGAGCAAGACACGTGAACACCGACCCTCCCAACGCCCCGACAGCTCACTGTCAGCTTGGCACATAAAGGCTCCAAGGCCAAGAAGAGCGTCTAACCGATGCCAATCCTTGCTACTTGTACAGTTGCCGTGGTTACTAGATGATGCAGTGAAACAGCCTTTTCAGTATAGGGCGGGGTCATAGAGCCAGATAAGAAACACAACATGAAGTGTGAAAGAGAGAGACGGCCTGTTAGTTGTTATGCTGCATAAAAACAGATCTAGGCATAGATGAAGAGCATATCCCACACTGGTATGATCAGTCTGGTCTTGTGAACTGGTATAGTTCATAGTCGTAGGGTAGATATAGGCCTAAATAAAGGCATCAATCAATAAATAAAAAAATAAAATAGATTATCACTGCTCTTCTTTATATATGGCAAAGGAAGGAAGGAAGGTCTTACCCAAACTATTTGTTCTGGTGGTTGACCAGTTGGAGCATTTCACAAGGAAGGTATTAAAACGACAGCAACACAAAGAAGCACGGCCTGCAGCTCACCTGTTCACACAGCTCACATGTTTGGAGCTGATGCCCTACAGACTGCAGGATAATGCTATCCTTTCATGTGGTTGGAACTTTCAGGCTTGTTCCCTGGCAGGAAGTAGTAAAGTTTCAGATCTGTGTGTAGTGCTTAGTTCACTGAATGGAGGCATGCTGCCTCTGGAAATAGGAAAGGATTAAATCACATTATTGTGCCAGCTTTTAAAAAAATACCCCTTATGTAAACGGAAATTTAGCTGTAAAAGTATTTACTGTTAATGAGGAAAAAAACAAAACAAAAAACAAACGCATTAACTAGGCAATGTAAGTGCTTTATTGCTTCGTTTAGGTTGAGAGCAGAAAAAAAAAACATACATGAACACACCATGAGTGCCCAAAGGTTTTTGAAACTTTGCACTCTTCACTGTTTTCATAGTTGTGGTCTATTTCTCTGATCTTAAACGTATATATATATATTTTTTTTTACCTATTATTATATAATAAATTTATATAGCGCCTTTCAGGGTACCCAACGTGCTTTACATATATGTTAGGGGTGGGGTTAGACAGTTAAGGGGAGTTGGGGGGGCAACAAGCAGATAGTAACTAGAACTGGTTTGGAAAAACCGCTTGTAAGTGAGAAGGAGGAGTTTATAAGAAATACGATATTTGACTGGGAGCCAATGGAGATGGATGAGGGTGGAGGTAATGTGATGCCAGGGCTTGGTAGGTCAAAACCCTGGCAGCTGAGTTCTGTACTCGCTGGAGCCTGTCCAGGGTTTCACTGGGAACCCCGAACAGGACTCCATTGCTGTAGTCCAGACGAGAAAAAAAATGAAAACATGAATCAGAGTCTCGGCAACGGAGTCAGTGAGAGCTAGAGACAATGTTCCTGAGGAAACGCCTTGGCTGTTTCCTCCAGTTTGACTGGACTGGAGGTCGAGCCTCAGTTCGCCAACCTACCTGACCTTCCACATGCACCAGTAAAACAGTATCACGTCTGACCACATGGGGGCAGTATATCACAAGAAAGCCCGTGTCCTCTCCTGGCGTAAGACGCATCCACTTTGTCCCTCTCATTGGACACACTGAGTGGGAAAAACTGACATTAAAAGTCATGTCACACCATCTCTGCTCATTAGAGTACTGCCAGCGGCTCTTTACTATCTCCATGTGGCCACAAATGGTATTGCTACATAAAGTGGCTTTAATAAAATAAAATGTTTTTAACGAAAATGTTTTTGTTTTTTTTGTTTGTTTTTTAAAAAAAAACAAAACAACAAACAAAGTATTTGATTCATTCTAAATAGATTAATAATATAAGGCATTAGGAACAAAATAATGCAGTTCCACATTCTTGTTTCTTTCTTTCTAATATGTCCTGGATAAACTGAAGCACTTCACTTCATTAAGTTCATGAAGAAAAGGTCGTGTGAGAGCTCGGTCTTGATGTTTTGCCTCTGATATTGTGGAAAGCTAGCAGCTATTTCCCATGCAATACACAAGGGTATTTTACAGGTTTTTTTTAAATTTCAAAACATGCAAATGCATTGCGAATACTGCACAGATTTACTAACTTTTTAAAATATGCTATTATTTGGAACACAACTATATGTTCCCAAGCACATGCATACCAGATTCCCCCACGATCTTAAACTCTTAAAAAAAGTAAAATTCTTTTTTTAATTAAGAATGTGAGCAGTACTTCCAATGCACCACATCCACAGTTAAGTGTGGAACTGCCTTTATTTTAGATTAATTTCTTAACATGAGATTAGACATAGATTAGATTTTTTTTTTTACATGAGATTTAATCATATTTCATAATTCATATAGAAACTTTGTTAGGTAACCTCATTCAGCTCCATGGGAGAGCCTTTATTGATGTAAATAATTCACACAGCAGTAGGAAGTGTTATTTCACAAATGGGCCCAAACAGTTTTAAGAGTTTTAAGAATATAGTGATGTTGCACATCAAATTAAACAGACGAATCCGGGCTACAAGACTGTATCAACCTTGTTTAGATGACTAAAAAAACCAAGTCAAATAACAACAAAATGAATTACCAAACATCAAACTCCATACAGCACCACTGTGTAAAGCCAGACGTGACATTTCTGTGCTACAGAACAGACCAACTGTTCAAAACAGCTGACTGACACCTTGATTCCACAGAATCAAAAGACATTCACCAAAACACCAAAGTACCAGAGAGACAGAAGCCAAAGAATGACAAAAACAGAAATTTATTGTCATTTTTTGGGATGGGAAATGTATAAAGGTCTTTGTATCTGATAAAGTTCAGATGATGTTCCATGATTTGATAGAGGTTTATAGAGACGTTTGTCATTTGTGCTATCATCATTTACTGTCAACCAGAAACACATACACTGATATTTAAACATCTTAGCAGATCTCACAAGTGTTCCATTTACTATGACACCAAAAGTGTGCAAGTTTAACTTGTGGTTGGAGAGCGATGCTCATTTCATTCTGGAAATGGAGCAGAGGTCAGGGCCCGAGAGGTTAATGTAAAACAGCATTCACATGTAAGACACCATTCCTGTTGCGGATTGAAGCTCAGCGTAACCTAGCTAAACAACACAGCAATTACTCTATGGCACCAAGCAGAGCCATAATGTCTGCTTTTGCACAGTTTTAATAGTTTCATCTTTTCAAACTGACCGTCATTCAGAAAAGAAGCTTTTCTCCTGTATGAACACTTGATTGTGATCTTTTGAACTCCTTAAGTGGCTTTCATCTTTCATCCTCGTTTGTCTTCCCCTTTCATTTCATATCACTATTTTATTTCTTAATTTTTCCTCTTTTGTGAGGCTCCTGCTCGCCTCCGCTATGATGTCATTTTGTCAAGGACTACTCGGAATCAGATACAAGTGACACGAGCTCCTTTCAAATTTTGTCCTTTTGTTGAGGGAACAAATATTTTTCCATTTGCACTATGTGTAAAAAAAAATGTGAAGAAAGAAATAACCCTGAGCGTTGGCTTGAATACAGAAACATTTGTTGAAAAAGTGTAAAAGTTTTGAATTATGTACTTTGAGAAAGTTTGGTTTTAACTCCAAACTTTAGCAGAGTGAGAATTCTTAGTCCGCACATTGTCATTAAGACACGAAGCTTGAGGAAGGACTATTTGAATCAAAGAAGAATGTCTATAATGGTTATTTAGACTTAAGAATACATATTAATCATTTGAACTGTCCAGGGTGAACCCCACCTCTCACCCAATGACAGCTGTGAGAAGCTCCGGCACCCCTGAAACCCCAAACAGGATAAGGCAGGTATGGAAAATGGATTGATTTATGAGTGTTTCATTCTCTCTCTGCGTATCGATTTACAACTTCATGCTGCAGTATGACTCAGAATGATGTTAATGTCTGGTAATGATGATGTCAGCATGACATCAGGCACAACTTCTTTTGCTATGACTTAGACGAATTACGTTATTTCCCCCCTTTCTTTACTGTACACGTAATCCCTCCGGGGCCCTGCTCTTCCTCCTACAAGGAGCACACCCCCGTTGAGTGCTGCGTGTCACTCAGTGAACCAAAGCACCCAGGAAAGAGCCACATGAGTCACTTTTCATGAAACTAAGCATCGAGCATGACACGGAGCAAAGAGAAGAGAAGGAAGATAAAAAGTGCAGATCACCAGTGGTGTCTGATCCATATTGGTTTGAATGTAATTGATTTCCTGCTGTGAGGAATCTGTCTGTCAGAATCTCCGCACAAACTGTGACAGAATAGTTGAAAGGGCAGAGAGAGTCTGAGCTTTATCTTACAGCTTTTTTCAAAACATCCTGGTCAGAGGCGCAGGGAGAGTATATCACACATGGCCTTCCTATGGAAAGAACAGCTTCATTATAACTGTGTCTTCACAAGAACTCCATGCAGATGATTTTTATTCAGCGTCTGCTTTACTAGCTGGTCAACATCTTCAGAACATACATATGAGGACAGAAGAAATGTTACAGTTACAATTAAGAACAATGGGACTTTATGAAGTTTATATTAAGTCTGTACTGGTTCTATTTGTTTCATAGAGATCATAACAGGCTAACCTTTGAAATTCTCCAGACTGCTTTGCTTGTTTGTCTTCTACCAAAGATTAAAAGTGAAAGAGAGCAATCTATTGACACTATTAGAAAGTTCCTCTGTACTATATTGCAAAGTTTATCTTGCTTGTGGCTGGTATGTTATACATTCTTCCTTCTTTTGGGTTTACTGCAGGTTGTTGCTGACATTGTTCAGCACCAGAAACCTGTGTTTGTGAGTCAGATAGCTGTCGCTGCTAATTCCAACTCCCATGCTTCGTTCAAGGAACAATGAAACACAATAAGTGGCACGTGGCAGAGTTGCCTGGGGCCTCTGTCATTCTAAGCGGATTCAATGCAGGTCTCCGAGGCAGTGTCAAACTTGTAACCTTCGTTCGCAATCATTGATCTGGAGAATGGTTGGTGTCAGCAGGGACTTGGCCCTTTCTGCACAGGCTGTGTGATCCAAGTGCCCCCTAGAACTGTCTGTTTCTCCTGACCCGGTACCTCTGACACCTCTCTCTCTCTTCTTCTTTTCATCTTAATACATAAAGTTGAAGGAAATTCACCTCTGAAAATGAGTAATCATGATAAATATTCATAATTCAAGCAGCTTCAACCTCAAACAAGCTCATACAGGACTCAAAAAAATGTTATATAAATGCATGATTCAGCCCTCTGCTCCACATACAGTTTAACATGCAGCAATGAGACAAATTTTTAATCATCTGGTCCTTACTGTGTTTGACATCATCAGTCTCACATATTGTGGGGGAATTTGGGCCCAAATGTCTTTAAAACGTTGCTTACATTAACTTCCTTTATACCTTATGTGCTGTTGTTCCTCTAAGGTAGAAAGCAGGTGATGCAGCTGATTTCACCCCAGCATTTCTTCTGCCTTTTTTCTTACTTAAAAAGGCATTTAAGGTTTTGTTGTTGTTGTTTTGTTTCTTTTAATTTAGACCTGCACAAGGTTTATTCTGCTTTGCCTCAGTCATGTTTTGCTACATCAGATGCAAGTACAGGATGAATACGACTCAGAATTTCCAAAGGAAGGTTTGAGGATGAGACACTGGGAGAAAAAGCTGCTAAAAGTTTACACGTCGTTCTTTAAATCCTTCAGCATCTGACTTGAATTAAGAACACATCACCTGTTATTAGTACACTTCTTTGCCTTTCAGAGTTGTGCCTCAGCCGAGACTTGCAGATGCTGCCGGCAGTAAAGGCTCATCTGCAACACTGGAGACGGTGATTAGAGTGAGGGAATCAATAATACATGGTGAGGGACGGCTAATGTACCACAGGGACTGACAGACAGACAGCGACGCCGCAGATACCCAGCCTGTTGTCTCATATCCGCTGGTTTCGCAACAGCCAGAACAAGCACATGAGGTATGAAAAGCAACAGGGGAAATAAAAGCTGAGAAAGACAAAGGTTAGAGAAATTGAAAAAAAGGATCTCCAAAGTCTAAAAAAAAATCATACAGCTAGCATAAAGAAAGATGAAACAGAAAAGTAAAGAGACTGAACTTCCATATTCGCACACACTCTCATATTCTATTTAACTGATAATTTCCTTGAATACATTAATCACAGAGAAATTTACTTTATTGACATAAAGCAAAACATAAGAAGCTCATTACAGAATCCTGTGCTGGAAAACGGGCCCGTTTCAAAAATCAATATGAGGCTGTGAAACTGACCAAAATGAAATAAGTGTGCACGCTATCCGGGAAATAAGATTGGCAGGCAGACAGAGGCATGCCACCAGTCTCTGGGGGCGAATGCACGCCAAGCGGTCTCTCATCCAGAGGGACTGGGGTTAATGTCTCCTCTGCATTAGGCACACCAGCGCAGCATCAGGCAGCTGACATCAGCTCCAGCAATCCTAGATCAACCTGCACGCTCGCACAAATGAGATGTAATTAATCAGTCATAAGAACAAATGCGTGCAGCACTGTCCTGCCCCCACCTCTTTCCCTCTTCATTACACCCCCACCCATCCATCACTTTTTCAGCACTGCTCATCATTAGGGGCACATACACAAATGTACAAACATGGTTTATGGACTTGGATACAAAGTCCACAAGTCTTTGTACAGGCGAGATGTTGACGCACTGCCACTGCCTCAATCTGAATAAAACATCATTACTGGATTGACACTCCAGACTCATGCACCATGACACCACAGGTGGCTCATTACTGCTCGCTTTTCTCTTTGCAAGCTGAACCTGTACATCAGTGGACCAGCCCCTGCACACTCCCCCCATTCAGCATGGATGTCCTTAACCTCCTTGTCATCATGACAGGGACGATGCACAACTGCGATTATTCAGGCCAATAAGCAAACATGGCGTCACCAAGTATGTTCTCTTATTCAGGGAAATCAACCTGCTGGAAACTCAGTACTACAGAGGGCGGCAGAATCAGAAAATAAAAGACAAAACAATCACTTCATTCTGTAAAGCTGTAAGAAGCTGACATTGGGCAAGAGGTAGCTTCCTCTCATGTGTCTGGACTGGACAGAGCAGACCCCCACAGACAAAGAGAGCATGTAAAAAGCCCAACCACCTCCTTTTTGAGGTTATAGAGCATTTTGTATCTTCCTTGAGTTCAACTTCAACTATAACTTTCTCAATTAAAAGAAGGAGAGAAAATCCTTTAAAATCTCTCTAAATTATTCCATAAACGAGGGAGACTGGCTTTAAGGCATTGTTAGTTTGTTCTGGCAAAGTCTGCACCTTTTTGTGTCTGTAATGTAGTGACGTAATATGATCAATACTGCCACCTTATGATGACACTATGCAGAGCAGTTCCTCCTTTCTTTTACAGTTAGGATTATCAAATATATATATATTCCTGCATCTATATGTTTTCTTTTCTTTTCTATTTTTGGTCACAACTGAAACACAAGTTCATTCTATGCCCTTTGAAACAGTTTGTGTCTTCATTTATTTATCACCTGAGTGCATGCAGCATCAGCAGCAGATGCACGCACATCAATAAACTTCCACCAGGTCTGTAGAAGTGAAAATATTTGACTGCTATAGATTTTTTTTTTTCAAAAATTACAGTTCTTGTTCTCCTGTTTTTTCTTTTTTATTCTTTTGGCAACTTGAATATGAAATATGAACAGTCGTAGTGACAGTAGTCTGACTTAAATTCACGATGACATTCGAGTAACACCATGTAATGTTGTCACAAACACAACGACTGGCACCTCGTCAATCTCTCATTCACCCTCTCTGTGCCCTCTTTGCCAAAATCTATGATTCATCTCCCAGGAGAAGGTGTTTAAACTGTAAGGAGCCATTTTTCTGTCAGAGAGGACCCCTCCCGTATAGGCTCTGCTAAGCCTGTGATGACATTTTCATTTGACCCATAGCCAGGATTCCTATAATGAGAATCCATCAAAAAGCAATCTCCTAAAATAGAAAGAGATTTCAATTTGAGGATTCTTATATTGATATGCAAAATATGTCAAAAAAAAGGCCTTTCAGTTGGATCATTCAGACACACTGGAAACCGAGAGAAGGCATGTGATGATGCATGGGATTGGTTTGTTCAGTATATAGCAGAATAGAATTATGCTAATGAATATGGACTGAGAAAAGAAATTTTGAAAAGGAGCAAAAATATTAAAGCTGACATTTAGTTTTATTGAAGACATATGAGATAGATTTTTCCCTCAGGGTGTTTTAGAGCTAAATCAATTATATATTCCACATAATTGGTCCATAAGAAACCACTATGCAGCTTCAACTCTATGAAGATGTTTTGGAGTAAAGAAGTGTTAGAAGAGGATATTACCCGAGTTGAAACTCAACCACTGTGATCTGACAGCGATCCTTTTTTTTTTTCTTCCCATAATCTGCAACTACTAGTTTTAACAACTGACTACTTCAAGAAGAAGAAAAAATGCTTTCATTTCTCTGTTCGTTGTTTGAGTATAATTACAAAACTGAACATCAGAGTGTCATTTGTAGCATCTCGGTTAAAAAACATTTTTTTAAAAAGTCTGTTCAGTAAGGTTTATGTAACACTAGTTTACTTTTCACAAAATAAATTATAATAAATTCTATTCAATGGGGTTTTTATGACCGCTCTCTTCCTATCAATGCCTACATGCTCGTAGCTGCTGTTTCTACTGGTTCATTATACATTTTCATGCTGAACATTCCAGCCAGGCATGTAGTAACATAACTTCTGAAATTCTGATCTTTTCGACACTTAAACCAGCTAGTTCTTATTTCTAACCTCAAGCAGTGTTCAAACGTAAACCTAACCAGGAAACTGCCTAAACAAGCAGAGGTTATGAGAATAGAGCAACAATGTAAGAATAAGTGAATTAAAACAAGGAAATGAGGAAACAGAGTTTTGTGGTCTCAAACTGGGCTCCCTCATATCATCGCTTTGACCATAAAGACCCTACCCGTCCCCCCTTCCCGTGAAGGGGGGACGGTTAGGGTAAAGCTCAACTTTTCAGGCCTCAGCACAGTCATACATGGGGACAGGACAAAGAATGCAGCTTTCTGGTGTGACAAGCAGTGAGACATTTGATTGGTTTATTGGTAAAAATATACAAGAACATAAAAATTGAATGTCTTTTTTTTTTTAAATTTTATTAAAATGTATTAGATGAAGTCAAATCAGAATAAATTGTATAAAAATGGATTATAAAAAGTTGGATTTAATTAAAAAATATTTTTATTGTAATTGGACTGTGAGATGGGCTGTAATTAAAGATCCCATAAAGTTGGTTTTCTCACACGTTCGGAAGCTGCCTGCCCCTGACTTTTAATTACATCTTAGACATCTTTTATGTACACCTCACTAGCTTCATACAATGATGAGAAAACTGGCTCTGTGGGCTTCTTGCCTGTTGTTGCCTATACCATAAAGTTTAAATTTGACCTATTTTACCTTGGCATAGTTAAATAAAGCTTGGCGTGTCAAATAGACGTGCTTTGAACCTCAAATCCTATTGTCACCTCCTTCATATTTAAATTTTTCATAACATAAATTTTAGCTGAAACAAGATCAAATCTGAAAAAATGCAAAGTGTTTAATCGAAACGAGTCCCTGTAAAGTGTTTACAGGGACTCATTTAGATCCTCGTCCAATACTAACAAAGACCAGCTCACTTTCTGCTGGACTCTGGAGGTCTGAACCATGTGAGGCTCAGTTAACTTTTAGGATAAGGAGAAGGAAAATCAGTATGTCTAAAAGATGGAAATGTATTTTTGTTCACCCCAGACTGTTTCTCCAACCTTGAAAAGGTTCGAGAAAATTTCTTTCAGCAGCTGACACTCAAATGAGGAGCGATCAGCATCCCAACTGTGACCTGTAAGCTCCAGCTCATAAACACCAACATTTTCATGCCAAATAACAGAGCAATTTTTTTTCTTTTAAAAAGGATTTAATTAAGACCAATTATGGTGGAGGTAAAACGCTGGCCCCGTTTCTGCCGCTCATTCTCTCTCACCTTCCTGACCTTAGCTCCACTTCCATGGTGAAAGCATCGCCATCCCTCAGAAAACGCTGCAGTCTTGCTGGCTCTGGCCAAGTTTGGATTATTGAATGCTGGATTGTCTTACTGAGCTGTGGTTAGTCCAGTGTTTTCTCTGAACTATCTTCATTCAACAGCTTTGAACTAGGTTTATTTGAGCTGCCTTGATCTGTACAGTCAATCATACAATCATAAATATGCTTCATCTCATGATAAACTCTGATAATCTCATGGAAAAACAACTTCATTCATCATGACAACAACCAATCAGAGTCTAGTTGTGACACCAGAACAGCTTTTTCTCAGGGGGTGGGTAAAAATGCACATAGGTAATTTCCTTTTAACATTAAATCCCCTATTTAGAAACCTCAGGAAACAAATTTAAATCAGCCATTTTGTGCAGTTTATGGCACCTTTAATTGGACCCCAGTGAACTTGTTTACTCTCAATGTAAAGCGTTTTGAGACTTTTGTTGTAAATTGCTGCTTTACAAAAATCACAGAACCTCTATCACTGTATACTTAATGAAATATTTAATTATCTGACATGCTGGACAGTAGAATGGAGAATTAGAAATGTATTTCTATACAGTGACAAATATTAGCATCCTGGGGACAGCTCAATTTGTCCATCGATGTGCACTTTTGGCATCATACTAAAGTGCATCTGTATAATGTGTACAGTGTCCTATTATCTTATTGTTTCCTATCTAATGAGCGAGGACAGAGTCAAATGTGTAACCAGATGATTTCCTTCACTAATGTTCTGGGAGAACGTGTTTAACTCTTGATCTTTCTCTTTCCTGCATGACCTGTTGCTTGACAGAGAAGTAAAGGCTTTGCTTACCTGGTTGATGTCTGTAATTTCTAGTAAGTTTTCTTTGATAATTCTGATTTCCCATTCTTTTAAAAGTGTGGCATGCCATTTTCAATATGATTCAGATGGTTTCCTGTCTTTCAAAGAACTATAACTGACAGTGCAGACAAACATTTTAGCAACTTTTAATATTTGTCTCACTCTACAGACCAAATGCAGGAGTTTCACTTGAGAGACTCTAGTTGAATTTTGGAAACATTATTCCATTTCTATAAGCAGCTTTTACTTCTGCTTTTAGTTGCTGTTTGCAGTTTAGAAGGAAAAATAAAAATCTTACTTGGATAAATTAAAGCACCAGAAATGCGTAATTAGGATTCGTAAAATGTGAGAACAGGCTTTCTGAATCAGGTGCCGTGCATGTGTGCTTTAGACATAAAGGCTTTAAGGAAGTAATTTGTTTCAGAGTGAGTAAAAGAAAGGGAGAGGAACACGCAGCGGAAGTTTTCATTTAATTCTCCTCCATGGGTGGAAGCAGATGAAAACATTACATGCTTTACTGTCATTGAAGGTTTCATTTTCTCTGAGCCATGGATGAATTTAACTTATTGCTTTTCCCATCCTCCCCCACACTCTGCATAATGAGAGAATATTTCCCCAGAGAGTGGAAACAGATCCGAGCTGTAGTTTTTCGAAACTTTATTAAACAAACCTAACCAATTATTTTCATGTTTGCCTTCCTTCTTATAAGTGACCATCAATTGAATAGGGCACATTAAAACACATTTTCTGTTGAGTTTTGTTCGAGAACAGTGACATCTCATGCCAACAGTGTCATGTCTTCCAGTGTGGTTTGTTTATGTGCACAGGATGTAGAGATGTGAATGGTGAGTTAGATGTTGGAGTACCGCATCAATACCACTGACAGAGAGGGATTGTATTTTAATACAAATATCTGGCAGGACGCCAGCTGGGGAAGTCTTTTATTGAATTGCCCAGTTAGCTTGTGATCAAACATGTGGGTGGAAGATTGCGTTCCTCAGCTGACATTTATCCATTTATCTTTAAGGCCAAAAGTGAAAAATAGAAGAAAAAAAGTCAGTCAAGCTCAAGAAAGGACAGCAGTGGCTGCAAGCTGAAAAGTTATCCACTTTTGCAAAGAACTTGGGGGTTCAACCTCCAGAGATCCTCATGGCTCACTCCAAAGATTAAAGAGATGCAGGTGATAGGACGACCATGGATAGAAAATTTGATTCGGATTCACGTGTGAGGAGCTGTGTAGTTTCACACAGTAGCCCACTGTGCAAAAGGGTTTGATAACTCTAAGTCTTATTTGTTAATTTTGTCTTTAAGATTTAAGCAGAAACTATAATGTTAATATTAGAGGCAGAACAATTAATCAGTAGGACAGTTATTGGCTTTTTTTTTTTTTTTCTCCAAATAAAGACCTACCCAGGGTATGTGCCGTTTTCCTGAAGACTGCTGGGATAGTCTTCAGCAGACCACCGTGACACTGGATAGGGTGGAGCAGCAGTAGATAATGAATAGATGGAAGGTTTTAGCCTTTAAAAAAACAACAAAACAACAACAACAAAACCCCATCGTGGTGGACCACTCTGGCAACATGCAAAAGTCAACCTTTTGACTTTTGGTTGTATTTCTTTTTCCTCATCATATTAAAGTGAATATTCATACTCATTAATACTCTTGATCATGACTTGTGCACAGTTCTGTATGTGAAATCATTGTCACAAAAAAATGGTCACTTTTTCCTGTTTTGATACTTATATTAATTGCTGGTACTGCTCAACCATTTACTCTCTTTGTCAATATTGGAAAATAAATATATTTTTTAATTCTTACATAGGTAGGAGCAAATTACCTGGATCAAGTTACCATGAACAAACTACAGCTGTAGACAAATTTAATGTCTTAATGCCCAAAGCAACATTGTGACTTAGAATAGGATTTACTCAGTGGGATGATACCAGTCACACTTGACGGCATTTTATTGAATTGTCAAAGGGATGGACGGCATTGTGTAATCTTGCTTTAATTCTGTAAAAGTTTATTTTATTTCATGTATTTAAATGCAACACAAGCTTCAAACCAAGAAAGAGCTGCTGTGGAGGCAGAAAAAGCAACTTTGAAAAACAAAAAGCTTATTGAAAGCAGCAGTGGTCCTCCTAAAGCAATTCAAAGATCCACGTTAAACCTACATTTCATAGTGGTGTAAATGAGCTATTGTGTCAAGATGACACAGCTGCTGGAGTGGGTTTAATATCAATCCCCTGCTTTTCTTTTGTAGGAAAAGCTCAACAAAAGCTTGGAGAATAGCTCCAAAATTTGCATAACTCATTTGTTAATGTGTGGGCTCTATATCGTCTTCTCATCAATAAATTCAAGGCCAAGTATAGGTCAAGTCAAGTCAACTTTATTGTCAATTCCTACATGTGCAACACAATACTGGATTGAAATTACCTTCCTCAAAGGCCCCATGGTGCAGCAGCTAAGCAAAAAATGTAACAAATGTGCAAATGTTGTGTATATAAGAATAAAATAAAATATAGAACTATAAAAATATGTCCTGTAAATACAAATAGACTTAACCCTGAGTTGGATAGTGCAGAAAGGAATGGGTGGAATGGATGAATTTGTACATTACACACAGTATAACAGGTTTTTTGATGAGTTAGTCCTTACTTAGTGTGAATTGGGAGGGTTGGTTTCCTGACAGCCCGGTGGATGAAGCTATCCCTCAGTCTGCTGGTCCTGGCCCACAGACTCCGCAGTCTCCTCTCTGATGGCAGCAGACAGAGGAAGCTGTGTGAGGGGTGGGTGGCATCACCTGCAATGCAGAGGGCTTTGTGCGTGAGTCGAGTGTTGTAAATGTCCTGAAGGGATGGAAGAGAGGAACTGATTATCCTTTCAGCTGCTCTTACTGTGCGCTGGAGTGTCTTGCGGCAGGATGCTGTACAGGCTCCGTACCAACTGGCGATGCAGCTGGTCAGGATGCTCTCGATGGTGCCTCTGTAGAAAGTGCCCATGATGGGGGCTGGGGCTCTGGCTTTCCTCAGTTTGAGGAGCAAGTAGAGGCGCTGTTGAACCTTCTTGGCCAGTGATGCTGTGTTGGTATCCTGTGTTGGTATCCCACAGTTGAATCTGGTTTGAATTTCTGCAGGTTTTCTGAGAGTACACCAGTCTAAAAACCGGATCTTAGTTTGATCTGTTATTCTTAATGGGCTCTTGTTAGCCTTTGTGTGACCTAACTCTGACCTGATGACTGGAGAGACAGACTCCTGCTATCTTTTAAAAGGATGAAGCAGGTATAGAACATGGATTGATATTTGCCATTTAAGCTTCATGTGCTTGATTTGGATTCTCTGCCTCTTTGCAAATCAAGTTATGTTAATGGCTATTTAATATCCTTAATGGATATTAAACAATTATGGTCACACAATTGCAACAATTACCAGTCATTGCTATTGTTTTTAATAAAATTTGAGTAACTGAGACTCACATTATTCTTTGTTTTAGCCTTTTATGTCTATTTGTTTTTTGTTTGTTTGTTTGTTTCTTATGCATGGGACTTGAAGAGCACAAAACAAAAGTCAAATGATGTTTAATGTCTCCTAAACTATGATTTGGATGTCTGCTAGCTTTTAGCTGTGCACGTTTATTGAATTTCTCAGCAGACGTTCAGAAATGAGCATAACACCTGTTCCAGTTTCCTCCAGAATATCATGCAGCAACAGCAGCACAAATTCATCATCATAATGATACTATATACCATGGTGACTGCTTTGTTCCAAACTTGGCATAAGCTTCATGTGTAGCTTATTTCTAGTGCTGTTTGTTTTTGTTTTTGCATTTGTTGTCCTCTAACATTTTGCAACTGCCATGTGTGGAGCTTCTTTGGCTATGCAAATCTAGCAGTAAAATTACCATGTTTTGAATGCTACCTGCTGCTTAACTGAATGAAATGAATTAGTTATATGTCAAGTCTGAATGTTTGCATAAAATATGTGAGGTTTATGATTTGCTGGACATGGTTACATGTCAAAACTCCAGTGATGTGTCAGGGAAGCCCATCCAGCCATACTTATTGTCTCATAAACAAATGTCATAATGAATGCATTAACAAACTCAATTTGCACTTTCTCTGAACTCCACAAAGCAGAACCTGCTGTTACCATGGTAGCCATGGGAGTAGTCAT
The DNA here is from genome assembly GCA_037176975.1 of Arrhamphus sclerolepis. NCBI lineage: Eukaryota > Metazoa > Chordata > Actinopteri > Beloniformes > Hemiramphidae > Arrhamphus > Arrhamphus sclerolepis. The sequence continues at coordinate 15,038,209 of JBAMYA010000009.1, forward strand.
CAGAGTGTTAGATACCATAAAAGGAGACAAAACCAAACAGTGTGCTCAAGTCCTTGAAGTCAGTAAAAGGAATGAGACTGAGTTTTGGGCTTGTGGAAAGTTTTGGAGGAACGAATTGTGATAAAAATGAAGGTGGGTTTCAACAAAATTCCACAGTGCAGATAGATTTTACAGCTGATGTGATCCTGTGAAATGAAGGGTGGAAACATCAGCGATGGATTTCCTCAGGGAAATGAGGGACTGAAACATATGGAGATAATTATTTCCCTCGTTCTTCCGGTCTGCCGACTTCCCTGGTCTTTAGTGTGCTTTATGAGGCTGACCTCTGCTCTTCAGAGATCTGTGTTTGTCTGAAGATGATTATTATTTGTTTTCATGATACACAATTATCAATCCAAGTGGATTAATCCCTTTCTTCTGAATGGCAGCGTGAGCTTCATCATAGCTCACAAAGTGGTTTAAAGCATCACCAAACGGCAGAACCAGCTCACTAATTCGGTCTTAACATGTCATATAGTCTTGAAAGGTGTCGGGCACAAGGATGAGGGATTATGATGGGCTTCTTGTGACATGGCAGCACTGTGAATATTTCCACCGATGTGGGGTTGAAGGGTCATCCATCTTTCTGTGGAGACAGAAAGACAAATAGGCTGACATTCTCTTGTGACTGCCTGTCATATATCTATCTCATCATTATTGAGCTGCTGGGGACCAGCACCCCATCAACCCATGTCACACTGCCAGCATTTCCTCTCAACTGTGCTGCGCAGGATCAGACTGAACAACATTAGATGAGAAGCTCCTCATTATGTGTTGGGAATCCTAACAAGAAGGTAGAAGTTTCTTTCAGATTTGGACAAAAATAGTCTGTTTTTATAGGTATAGGCAGGCTTTGGATAATGAATGACATTTCTTGTAATTATAATTCTTATGAGATAACCAGATATTCGGCAGTGATTTTGGCATTTGCTTAACAAAGATACCTGCAGATTAAGCTTTTCAAATATGCAGATTTGCTTAAAAAAATCTGTATAATACCAGGCTGATTTGAAAAGACTGATTTATAAATGGGTTAATTCAAACTAAACTAACTTATAGCAGATAAGCCAGTTGGTTCAAGAACTTATCAATTTATGATAGACAAAACATGTTGCCCCAGTTGCATTTATCTTTAGGGGTTTTGCATAAAATAATTACAGGTGCCTTATCTTGAAAAGCGCTTTACTCATAAAGGACACATCTGCAGACATGCAGTTGGTGTCATGTACAATTGTATTTTCAAATATTCTGACATATATACTTTAGAATGATCCCCTTAAATGAGCAAATAACTGAAAGGAAACTGAAAATGTATTAAATCTTATATATCAATATGAATAGAATGTTTTGGTTGACATTTTTAAGCATATTTATTATTGTTAACCAGAGTGTGGTAAAGAAATCCCTCAGTAACTTTTTTTGACAGTCCCCAAACTCCGATACTTGAGGTAATGGCAGGCAAGACATGGCTAAGAATAGACTGAGGATGTAAGGGTCGATCTGAGCAATTGGCCCATCAGTGGGTATATCCTGCCGCCCTAATCTTTTTTTGTTTCTGGCTGGCTGCTCAGTGTAATCACCAGGTGCAAAGAAATCTCATTATCCTAGGTCCTGATCCTGGCACACCGGGCTGAATAGCAACTATGGCCAGCCAGCGCGTTAAAATTTTAACCCCAGCATTAATTGGGCATGACCCTGTGCTCTGAGCGGGCGAGGGATTTGCACCGTAAAGAATTCTCATCCCCATGGCAGCTGGCGGGCAGAATAGGCAGGGTACCGGGAGACTGAGGGGTGAAAGTTTATGGTTGCAGTGTATTATCCAGTGGAGGTTCAGTTGCCTTTGCTACATAATCTGTGCAACCAGAGTTTGAGCCTCTTGGAGTACTTGCAGAGGTTGGTAGGATTTATTGCCATTAATGAATCTCTTATTTATTGTTCAATAAGCCTATCTGCATTGGGAAAGGCCAATAAAATTAGTAAAGATAATGAAGGCAATAACAAAGCTTAGCTGTTAAGCTGGGGCCTTTACAGAGTGGAAAATATTGTCCAGTGGCTATCACGTGGCTTATATATATATGTGTGTGTGTGTGTGTGTTCCTGTATGTAAGCTCTTATGGATTTTGTGTGTATGTATGTTTGGACACGTCTACAGCAAAGCCTAAGGAGCAGACATGGTTGCCTCTTGAGATTAGAGTGCAATAAAGGAGGATGAATGTGTCCGGAAAGCTCCAGAATGCGTTCCAGACACCGCCTTACTGGAAATCAATCCGCTCGGTCAGGCCCCCTGCGTGCTGGGTTTAAGTGGGAGCAATGGCATGAGAGAGTAGAGGAACAAGCAGAGATGGTGAGGGGAGGGGTTTGAAAGAATGGGTGAAAATGAGGAGAAAAGCTAAGTGAGACAGGTTGGTTGAAAGCATTATGGTAAGCTGGAATAGTCGGCTACCTGTCAGCACTCTGGTCGGAGCAGAGGTCAGCGCTGAAAGGGACAAGAAGTCACGGAGACTTACAGCATGTTTGTTTTCTGTAATGCTCATTAGCTGAGGTTGAGTTCCACTGAAACACCATGAGTTCAAAACACCAATATCACTGCTGGTTTAATAGCACTCACACAGAGTTGAGTCAACTGTCTTAGTTGGAATCAAACAAAAAGCAAGAAGAAAATGAAAAAGAATTGATTTTAGTCTTCCTGTGAAACCTTTCTATACTGTCTGAGTGCTTGTTAAGAGAGGTTAAAGGAGCCAAAGAATGACACTCATATCTGTAGTGCCGAGGCACGACCTGGCAAACAGAAATTCTCACCAGAGTAACATTTGCAAGGCTTCAGGACAATGATCTAGAATTGTTCTTTGTTGAAAATGTGTCAGAGGTGTCAAATGTGCCTCTTTATCAAACTATGCACTGAATGTGAATACTCTGTCACCGTCACGACAAACCCACACCAAATACAAAGTGATAGAACAAGAAGGTGTGGGTGCTCATCCAAGAGGAGAAGTCTGCTGTGTGGAGGTGTAAAACACACAAGTGTAAAAGCCCTCATTAGAGTGTACAGTATCTTAGTTCTTTAACTCTATTGATGTGCATTAATCACCACGAGGGAAAAAAAATGGACGTTTGCCTCTGTGACATTAGTGTGCAGACTTGGTTACTTGCAGTTTCACGCTGCATACTGATGACTAAAACATCTGCATAGTGCAAACGCTTGACCAGTAAGCACATCCTGCTCAGAAGAACAAAAAACTTATCCCAGTGCATATCTTTTTGATGTTCGCAAATTGCAGCTCTCATTTGACTGATGTTGCAAACTTTTGTTCAATTGTCCATGCACATATCATTTAATCATTATAAAGCTTCTGTAATTGATGTCCAAATATCTTAATTTCTTACATTTTGTACTAAACTTTACAAACGTAGGAGTCTGTGACCCACTGCTTTCATATTTTCACTGCACACTGGAAAACAAATGTTGACAGTTACTTACATTGTTACAATGTACTTTAAATAAGTCTCTGGAATTTGACTTTAATTCCCAGAAGAAAGCACCATTGAATAGATATACAACCAATCAGAGAAACTATGCATGTGACCTAAGTCATCTTGGTTGTTTTGAATAGTGGCTTCTGGATGATCCAGAAAGAGTCATTGCCTTCCATCAATCAGTAGCAATTGGAAATGGATTTAAACAGGAAATGTTCCAGGCACATTTTGTCTGAGATCCTTTTTTTTTTCTTTAAAAAAAAAAAAAAAAAAGTGATTATGTATAGTTGGATAGGCTATTGTGATGTGTTGGGAGGGAAACTGGGCTCACATGCATTTGTTCCAATAGTGGCCAAATAGGACAGATTTACTGTAAACCAAACTATGGTTGTCGTTGAATAAAGATGTAAGCCATGCTGCAGTGTGGTAGATTTGAGAAATCTTCAAGAGATGTGGATTATTGGTGGCATTACTCAGTTAGTGTGCAGGTTCATTGTTGATTTTAATTTTTTTTTTTGATTTCCCAGCTCTCAAACTGATATCTTATTGCTTGTTTTGAAAAGCAAAAATCCAAAGTTTTTCCTTTTGTTATAATAATCAGTGAAGCACAAAAGCAGAAATATTTAATAGTGAAGAAACCTTAGCATTTTTTTTGCATTGTATATGTCTTTAAGTAATTTCAGCTGCCTAAATACACTTATTTTTATTTCAGTCTGCCACTAATTCATACATATGAATTTAATACCACCTTTCACACAGCAACAGCGCAATATGAGCAGTGATATTCTCTTTTTCTGATTTTTCCTTTGACTCTTAAGAGCAACTCCTCTTTGTGTTGTTTCTTTGTGTTCCACAAATATTAAGAGCTTTTATCAAAGGACTGTTGTATTTGTTGTCTTTTAATTAAATTCCATGAGGCTGCTTCCTCACAATTTTATAGTCCCTAATGGATGATGAAATGTCAGTCGTGGCATTATGACAGATCATTGCAATCAGATCTATTGGCCTACAAAAATATTTCCACCCATGATGGCAATCCGGCTTTCATGACATTTTGAAGTGCATTGCCATTTTAGGGCCCTCCAGAGTATACACCGATATTAACTCAGTCGAGAGAATGGCAAGCTAATATTTTGAGTGTCAAACATGCCTTTGTTTTGTTGTAGTCAGTAAATATAGATGTGGGTCTCAAGTATTGATATTGACAAATAAAATAGTAGAATAAAATTGAGAAGGTCCTGGATAAGGGTAAAGAAATAGAAGGAGAGTGAGTTAGCATGTGCGTGCGTGCATGTGTTGTGTGATGGAAAGGGATCGAAGATTTTCACATGCACCATACTGGGGTTTATTCATAAGCCAAGCTGTTGCTTGTCATTTGGCCAGAGCCACTTAGAGCTCCAGATAAAGAAATGATCCATGTCTCCATCTGAATAGAGGACTGCATGTTGTCAAGTCAATACTCTGCTATTGAAATTGCAGACAAAAACGTTCCTGTGAGGCAAGAAAAGCTTGACCTTCAACAAATTGCAACTTTTCCACAGCTCCGTCTACCTGCTCTTCTGTTGGTGAAATTACTGGAAAATATGTTTTAGATGTGACCAAGGCCTTGTTTTTGCTTCTTTAGGTTAAAGTTAAATTCTAAGCCCATAACTCTGTTGACCCTCGCTTCACTCGAGCACTTCTACCATTACCTTTGCACACGTTTTTTTAAAGTAGCTTTTTGATAATGCTGGTTTTTATTCATTGCTAAATAATATTTCACATTATTGCTGTATGTAATAGGTTAACAGTCCAGGGTTACAGTGTGGAAAGCGAGAGCAGATGAGGACTCATTCTGTCCTTCAGGCATGAAACACTGAAGAACACACACTCTGATGAAAAGAGCAGAGAAGCTGCAAAAAAAAAGAAAAAAAAAAGAAAAAAAGATTACCGTTGTTGCTTTTTCTAAAACACAGCTGACTGTCGCAGATCCTTATCCACTGATCTCATAAGTATATTACAGCCTTTCACAAAACATGTTCAAGGTACTGTATGTTTAAAGAAGCAGTGGCTTGTATTGTATCTGGGGGTTTTAGCTCAGGCTCTCTGTGGCTTAGGTGTTGGTACTTCAGGCGATTAGATGATTTGCTTGCGGCAAGGGCTCAAGGAAGAGCCTTGGGCAGTGTTGTGACATCACACAATGTCAGAGAGAAAAGCATCATCAATCATCAATGCACCTGTATTCCTGCTTGAAATCAACACATTTTTCATGTCCACAGATGATCATTTAATACGGACTCAAATAATAGTTTGCATTCTTTTGTTCATACAAAAATATATGGGAAATTTATCTTCAAAGATATTTCAAAATGAAAAGTTTAGTTTGACTAGACCTCTAATGATAGCTTAGGATTCAAAAGATTTGAGAGTGAATCTGCTGGAGGGGGAAATAATGTAAAGCTGAGGCTGGTTGAAGGTAACCACCATATCCAGATGACCTGCCATGGCCTCCTGACAGTCCACCCCCATGAACACAGGTAGCCACAAATGAGCTCATTTAAAACTAGGCTGTTGCTGGTGCAGGGCTAAAAGTCAGACAGCCAGCTCTGACAGGTGTCAAGGTGCCCAATAACATCCTCAGTGATGCGCTTATTTCCCACCTACACTTTCCTTCAGGTCCGTGGGCTGCCTTTTTAGCACAAGAAATGTAAAATTCAACAGGTTTATGTAAAATTGTGCCAAGAAAAAAAAATCCCATTATGCATTTGATGATCATTTATTCTAATACTTTGACTTCTTCATTATTTTGTTATGGGTTTAATAGGGACTTTCCACAAAGACGTGGCGTTGCCAGCTTGTGGGGTGTAACAATAATGAGACAAGACTGTTCTGGTTTCCTTTAAACAAAAATACACATCAAAAGAGTATTGTAGAGACAAAGATGTACAAATATATGCTTTCTTTTCCCTCTTTGATACAGTTATTGTAACTAGGGATGTCAAATCTCTTTGATGCTACTTTTGACTGGTTGTGGAGGAGGCGCTTTATACAGCTGATGTGGAGTAATCAGTCAGGTTACTACACATTAGGTACAGTGATCTATATCATTCAGGAAACATATTACTTTGCTGACCAACTGCAAACATGTATCTGTTTTACAGAGCTATAGGCTTGTTGTTCATTTCATGTTAAAATTGAGAACTTGACATGAGCAAAAAACAAAACAAAACATGAACTGGGATGTGTTTTTGCAGGAAGTTCAGCTACATATTTTGTTCCTTACTGTAATTTGATTTATTTTATAGACATTTTTTTGCAGTAGAAGTGTCAGTGTGAGGTTGATATGAAAAGTGCTTCATAAAAAAGTGCTGTTATGGGAGCAAATCCAGTATCTGTGTCATTCTAGAAACACTTGGAAATGTGAAGGACGCGTGAAAAGCCGTGACTTTAACAAAAATCTTTATCTAGAAAAAAATGCCATCAAAAACAATCAACAATAAAAGTACAAAAATGAAAATAAACAGTTATCTTTCTACAATTCCTTATTATTTCCAGTAAACACTCCCAGCATGGTCAAAAAAACCGGATTGCTCTGTACAGGAAGTAACACTTTCAAAATAAAAGTCTGAATTTCACGATATTTACACAGAAAACTTAAACTTAAACCTCACACTGTTACCAAAAAAAAATCAAGGCAAAAGTGTTGGTAGAAAAATAAAACCTACATAATCCTAAGCTGGAAGCAGCTTTTGTTTCAGCTGGCAAGTCCTTCTTCACCTGTTGCACCTGAACCTAGACAGCTGGTCAAGCTGATTTCAGCAACCATGTGCCTTTTTAAAGAAACAAAATAAAAGACCACAGATGGACAATTTTTCACCTTTTGGAACAGCTCAAACCTCACAATATTAACAGAAGTGTGAGAAAATACTTTATTTAGAATTACACTGCATCACCCATGTACAATAGGGACATTTAATTTCACTTGATTTTTTTCCCCCTAACAACAAAACTTGAATATCAAAATAGCAGTTTAGTGAAATGGTGCAGAGAATGGTTATGTTACACAGATGAGACCCTGTCAGTCTTATCATCTGATGCCGAAGGGACACATCTGTGAAAGTTATGTAGATTGAGGTGTTTTATGTGGTGAAAATATCTGTATCAATTTTGAACCACAGGATTGCTGTAACTAAAATCCAAACACGTGTAATACATCGTAACCTAACTAGAAGATAGTTAGTCATTTAGGGAAAGCACAAAGCCTTACTTTGCTTTCTGACTCTGTTACAAACCAGGATCAGAAAGTCTTCTGGATAATTTATATGTAAGCTGTTGTAGGTGATGCTCAGGTTTTTGTGAGATTTCAGTTTTACGGAGCCTGAAAGGTTTCATGGAGATTGAGTTTGCGTGTAAATCATATTTCTTTGAAACAACAGCTGACGCTTGAACAGAGAGAGTATTCAGAACAAATAATAAAGACCTTGAACAGCTCCTATAGAATACCAGTTATGAAAACTAGAGATTATTCCATATTTGATGCAGATAAGATCAGTTCTTTTTCATCAATAGTTAATCTGCTTCACCGTACCGATTCATGACATATTACTTTTCGGTGTTATGCAGTATATTTGAACATTCTTCACCGGCTACCGCTCCTGGAATGTCAATGTCAATATGAATTTTGAAACACATTTTAAATTATTACTTCACACTGGCAACTGGCACAAGTGTGATTAAAAAGCAAAAACAAACAAAAAAACAACAAAAAAAACAGTGCATGTTTATGTGCAAGGAGACTTCCTGACATTTTTATGCCTGTCTACTTTCTATACAACAACAACCACAAAAAAAGTCATGAGTCTAATTAGGACCACAAAGTGCAAACAATGGAACTGTAAGATACCATGACACTGTTCAGCAGCTGGTTTATTTACTGTTTTTCTTTTTTAATCTGTTAGGCTTGGTTCTCTAAGGACATATTAGAAAGTTTCAATGCGACACACAACAAAACTTTAAAATTAAAGTAGCACAGGCAAAACATGACGAGGTGCATCCAATTAAAGGTTACAACATGATCTTCATAAGGCCAGTGGATAAACAATTCAAAGCATCTTCACTCCTTTTGTCCTGCCATGTCATATCTGGATTTCCACAGAGCCACATTCCACCTTTCATCCAATTAAAATAATTTAATGGCCCAAGAGTTTTTAATCATTTTGATGCTGATTATTCAAACTCACAGCCAAAAGAACTGGAAGTCTGTGTCTCGTGTTTTTGCAAAAAATAAAAAAATAAATCAGGTTTGGCTGCAAGAAGGAAAATTTGTTGAGAAATGAGAACTTTTTTTTTTTCTACCTGTTTTTGTTTGTGTACTTGTCTGTAATAAAAGTGTCGCAGGAGCCCACACTGAGGCCGCGTGCTTTTCTGTTTGTGTATGCGTGTGTCTTTGTGTGTACTTTGTGGCTCCCCTGCTGACAGTATGTGGGTGATAGATGGCAGTTGTGCGTACTGTCTGTTATATCACACAGAAACAGTCTCATACATGTTTGGGTTGCAGTTTCAATATCCATCTAAACTCTGTGAAGATAACCAAGAGGACATTGTTCTTGTTGTCACTTAAAACTGTAAAAAAAAAAACAAAAAAAAATCCACTTTGGTTAGCCTTGTCCAGAGATGGCATCGATGTCTCAGATGTGTTAGAGGTATCCAGGATGGATCATCGCCCAGTGGAAATGTGTACTGTGGTCAGATGTATCAGTATTCCAGATGTTCTCATGTTTGAAAAGAAGAATTGGATTATTAGGACTGACATTGGGAACAAGTCTGTCATGGTGTGGGATTGTGTCACTGGGCTTGGGAAAGATCATTTACTCTTTTGCAATAAAACCATTAATGCAGAAAAGTACAGACTGTTATGGAAGAAGTTCCTCCTGGTACATCTAAGCACTCATAATCCACATGCTGTGTCAAACTTCTTGCTTATTTTTTAAATTTGATTTAGTCAGAAAAATCTATCCATAGATTTTTCATGACTTGCCGTGGATCGGGAATAATCTGTTACAACCCTACCAGAATACCATCTTTGGTGTTGAAAAGGAATGGCAACGTTATAAAGTGTTAACAGCTTTGCTGTCCCATTTTTTTGGAATGCATTACAGGCAAAAAAAAAAGAAAGTAGGATATTAGCAAATTACTTGAAGTTGATGAGACAACAAAAACACAGATATTGGCTTTATACTGCTTGTAAATAATTAAAAGTCAAAATATCTATTTTTCTCTTTCCTCTTAAATTCACACAGCAGGTGTTAGCCTATTTATCAGATTTCGGCCTGTAGAGAACAGTAACATGAGACAGATGAAAGTCCATGTTCGGCTCTTGTCAGTAGACTAGATGTGCTGTCAGGTCTTGCTCACTTCAACTTCAAAGATATTTTTCACAGAATCTCAACGCACTCCATTACAAGATCTTTTCTTTCATCTTTAAGAGCAGCGGTTTCTGAGATCTCTTATTGATAACTGATCATTCTCAATGTTATTTTCAGAATTATAACTTTAAAAGTGTAGAACTTTAAGGGAAGATAGTGATGAAACCTCTTAATAGTCGAAGCTGTTAAACACAAGAAATTTGTGGTTAAAATGAAGTTTCCCTTTTGAGAATCACTTATGTGCGAGGGGGTGCAATTTATCTATGAAGATATTGGTATGTGAATTGTTAAATATTTTTTTTTCTACATTTGGTCAGTTGATGAGCAGGAGATATGAAAATTTTCATTCAATGTGAATGATCACTTCTGTAGCTCTTAAAACAAGATGATGCCACAAAGGAGTCACCAAAGACACATGTGAGAGTCAGGTAAGTTGAGTTATACAAAGAATCAGTCTGGTTCCTCTGGACTTGGCTTTGATCTCCACAGGCAGCACCAATGGGTGCAAAGAAAACAACAACCAAGCAAACAAAAAAACAACACCTCGATAGACATGCATACATACGACCAATCAGAGGAACGAAGCATGAGACGTAGGCAGAGTGACAACCAGACAATAGCAGCAAAGGACATCCAAAGTGACTGATGACTGTTCTGTGGCAAAAACCTGTTGATACGAGGTGGTGGCCATTCAGGAGCTATTGTGTTTGTTTTGAATCGGACCCTCCTGTATGACTCGTTGCAGGAAGCCCCACCCCTGCCATGCTGCGATTGGTTTGGTACCTTGTGTACCAGTGTCACGTACTGAACTCATTTCACGAGAGAATTGTTTGCAAATTGAACTGGGTAAGGCAGGCTAGGCTATCGTACTCCAGAGAACATATCAATTCTGACTTGACAAACATTCCTTTAATGATTAAAGGAAAAAAAAGATCTTTGGTATTTTCCATCTAAGAAAAAAATATTTTCCATGCAGCAAGCAAATGTTACGACTAAGGTCATTCAGGCTGTGTAGCAGCTGGGTTTGTTTTTGTGCTGATTTCTTTTAAGTATGCAAACAGGGGTGTGCCATCTTCAGTGGGTGATTGGTTGGACGATTCCGGGGCTGGACTGTGATTGGTTGCAGCAGGAGCTACTGGATATATAAAGAGCCAAGATGGCAGAACAATGGCAGCCGGCATTTCCTCGTCTCCCTCCTGTCCCAACCAGCCACATTTCTTGGTTTATATTTTAGTTTGATTTCTAGTATTGTTCTTTGAGCAGTACGGGTGGACTGCCAGTTAAGTTGCATTCATTTCTCCTGTTTATCTTAGTTAGGGATCTGAGGGTCTGAGGCACCCCTAGACTGAGCATAACACAAATAAATGGAGGAAGGGGGAATATTTCTATATTTACATTGTATCTGACTGCACTGATTTGCTCATATCATGGTTTCATATGTGTGCCTTTTATATATGTGACTGGATATCTTTCGATAGTGACTGGAAATAGAAGCTGACCTTAAAAGTGTGATGGATGAGTGGGTTGGATGCAGAATACTAAAGCGGGTGGCATCGGTCGGCTTCAAGCTTAAGGTCAACGTGCAGTGACAGAAATGGGAATAGGGGCAGGAAAAAAGACAACTCATCTCTCTGTGGCCTGAACTGCGGATCCCTCATCACTACTCAGCCTTTTGTGTGCTTTTGCGCAGCAGACATGTCACGGTGAATTAGGCAAACTCACATGCCAGTAATTGGTTTCTGGGGAAAGGTTTTTAGGCTGACATTAGGAAAAGGGTGGCTTCCTTCTCTTGTTAATTAAGTCGGTGGTTGGAGTCGAAGAACATGGCAGTGTTGTTCTTCGAATGAACCAATGGCATTAAGAGGATGGGCACTTAAAAAGTTTTTGCCTCACATTGTCAGGTCATTGAAAAGCTGTCTACCCAGCCTCCACGTTGTGTCAGGATTTGTATGTATCATTACCGGGAAAGATTAAAGGATAATGGGCTGAATAAATGCTGTTGTACTTTCTGACATGATTACTGCCGATTTGCTCAGAATAATGGAGAGCCATTGTTTGACGGAGGATTGGTCTGCTGGGTATGCAACAGCTTGTGTGTGTTTAAACTTTCATGTTGCCGATGCATTTTTGATGCCACGACCCTCCAAACTGTTGGCTAAAGAAATAAAAGAGGATGCTCACACTAATATGTTTATACATCCATAATGAATTTATTATGAGGAGCAAGTACATACAAACTCACAAAATAGAAATTCCAATTTGTAAAAGGAGTTACTGGGGGCGGGTTTCAAACGGCTGTGTGCTCTTAAATATGCATTAGTGGAATATGTGACTTTCAAATCTAAAGGGACACTTTGCCTGTGTGTTTGTGTGTGTGTGTTGGTGCATACTTTATAAACCCAGAGACTCATAAGCCAATGTGCTTCATATCTGGAGACAATATAGATGTTTTTGAGTATATTATATTCTTTTTATGTGAATGTTTTTGTTTTTTTTAAATGTGGTAACAGCCTACTACTGAGAATTGTAAAATGTAAATGTAAACTCTACATCACAATAGACAGCCCCTTATGGGTGTTAAAGTGTGTGAATGTCTGTCTGTGTGGGAGGAGGGGGTATATGTTGACTTTTTCATTTACATTGACATTTTTCCTCAAATGACACATAAAACCAGGCCGTTAACAATATATTGATAGAGTTTGATGTGGTCTATGATGCTAACCCTTTGTTGGGGCTACAGGTGCTCCTTTGGTTATAAAAGGTTATAAGACCGTGTCCTAAGACAGCTACTCATAAAAGATGGAATTTATTAACAGAATTAACTTATTAAAAATGGGGCACCACCTGATAATCAGGAAACAATAACTAAACTGCACAATCAGTCTCAAATGGGTTGTTCTATGCGTGCCAGCCTGTGACCAGGTGTGGCGCTATAGAGCAACAGAAGGAATAAGTCCGAGCACAGACCTTCTCAATCAGCAAATGTTATAAACATGCAAAATGACCACAAAATAGTCTCTCATTAAGAGCATTTATTAACACAAGTATTAAAGATGAAACACTTGGATTAGGACGCTGGTATCTACTAAACTAGATGTCAACTAAACTATGAAGAGCAAAAAATAAATAAATAGAAGCATGAAATAAAATTATAAACATATTGTAGCATTAGTTTGTTTGGGAGGTGATTTCATGCTGATGATTATCCTTTATTTAGATGGGAGTAGATTTGTGCATTGTTGTAGTCACCTTGAGTTATGTCGGTATGTGTGTTGATGACTTCCCTGTGAGTTTGGTACGTACATTTTTTTTTTAGGACTCTAAGCTGTTCCTGAACTTATATTGTTTAATAAAAGAAGGTTGGTTTTAAGCTTCCATTGTGAGTGTTGAAATCCTGGACCACAGCTTGCTACAATATATACATGTATGTCAAAGGGTGTGCAGATGTGTGTGTGTGTGTGTGTATGAGAAACAAAATGGCTTCCAACCCACGTGGTGCTGATGGACTGCAAAAATGGTGGATGTCATCACGTGGAATTATGTCACACCCAGAGCAGTTGAGCACCAAAAAAAACAAACCCAAAGAAATCTGAGGCCTTATAGCTACGATGGAGTGTGGTTAGTCGAGAAGAGAAAGGAAGAGAAATAAAAGAAAGCTAGAATGGTTTCTCATCAGCAGCAAAAGCTTTCTGTCATTTTCACACCAATGTGAAGCCAACTTCACCATGCACAGTGATTACTACTGAACCAGAAACTGAAATGAAGTTGTTTTCCATCTTGAGAAAATGCACCTGAAACACCTAAAATGCATGAAGTTGTAAAGCAACACTAAACTAAACTCTTGTCTAGACACAAAAGTCTTTTATGTGGATTGCTCTGGGAGCCGTGCAGGAGCTCTGATGATCCAAGCGTGGATAAGGCAGGGGTGAAGTGTTCATGCTCTGCCAATGGCCAGGAGCGACTCTCTCTCTCTCTCTCTCTCTCTCTCTCTCTCTCTCTCTCTCTCTGTCTCCTGGGAGGTGAAGGAATGCAGAAAAGTAGCAGCCAGGTGCTGCTTTTTGAATGCACTAAACTAAAGATTGGGTAGTATATGGTGGAAAAAAAAAACAGTAAGATTTTGAAAAATTCAAAAACGAACAATTTCAAAAATTACAGCTCCATTTACTTAAAAGTCATCCTCAAAACCACACCTCCAAATCATATGAATGGGCAATGCCTGTTCACTGAAAAAACGAGTGTGCCAGACAAGACAATGGTCCAAAGACTTTGCTTGGTTCACTCACAATGATCGGATGCCGTTTTTAAAGCTCAGTCACTTCCGCAGGTGGTTCACATTCTTTTTTTGGTTTTGTGCAAAATGTATAACGCGAACATTTGTGAAAAATTCTGAATGGGTGCCAATGTGACTGCCCAAAACAAAGGTGAGGAGAGCAGCCCTGCGACTGCTGATGCAGCTATTTTGGATGAAAAGCAGCAATTTTATCTCAGAAAGTCATGATTGTACAAATGTTGGGGGTCGTTACTTCCACCTGCAGAAAAACCCCTAAATGTTAGAACAAAAGCACGCTATTCCATAAAAGTGAGGATTTTGCAACAAGAAGCTGATAATTTTGTCATAAATTTCAGATTTTCTAAATAGTCCTCTCTTTTAAACAACAAAATTTCATGATTTTAAACAAACATTACAATTATTAGAAAAAAAGGATGCAATTTTATCACCAATGTTAAAAAGCCACAAGTTGTGTGAACTTTTGTGATTTTTTTTTTTCTTGATGTTGAAAATTTCACAACTAAAAGCTACTTTTTTACAAATCAAAATTTTCTTAAATCTTCAATTTTACAATAAAAATGTACTATTTCTAAGGAGGTAAGGTCTCATGACAAAAATGCACTTCTTGTTAATGACAAAAAGGTGTGATATCACAAAAAAGGTGATTTAGGAATAAAACATTGTAATTTTGACAGCATATCCTAGCATAGCAGTTGAATCTTTGACAGCAAACAAGGAGCTTAATAAGATCTGTATTATTCCAGAATATATTTTTTTAAATCAAGGCGTGCCGAAAGAATATGAGCAGGTTGGTTCTGACCAGAAACAGGATCTTAAGGTCAGAACATCAAGAAACACCATCGTAGAGTCCAGTAACTAGGGGAAATCAGACATCACATCTATTACCGTCCCATAAATGGTAACCATGGTGATCATGCAGCCCTAGATGAAATGGAATTTGACACCCCTGCTGTAGGTGGTACAGCATCCACATTATTTATTTTTTTCATGGCTGTTTTGGACTGTGGTGGGCCAGATTACAACTGCATGTTTGGTATGCTACATTTGTCTTATTGTTCAAGTTAAGGTATCGTCACACATACCAAGATGGAAAGGCATCAGCAATGACCTTAGGGAAGCAATTGTTGCTGTCCATCAGCCTGGGAGCTTGAAACGCCACTTTTGAAGCAGTCTGGAGTCAAACATTCTACAGTGAAGAAAAACTATTTCACAAGTGGAAAACATTAAAGTTTGTGGATGTGGATGTTTCAGCAAGTTCACCCCAAGGTCAGAAGTAACAGTGCTTAGATATGTAGACTCCACTATTCTCAGTTCACATGTTCAATGTTCAAGTTCATGAAAGTAGAATAAGGAAAGACTGATGAGGCTCGATTGGAAGAGGCTTGGACCCTCTGATCTAAAAAAATAAATAGATATAAGTGCACATTTCAGGCTTGCAAATTTGCATTTGAAGAAATAAGACTTCTGGAACAATGTCCTTTGGATGGACAAAATGAAAGCGGTACATTTGTTTGATACTTACTATTCATGTATTTGGGCTTGTGATGATCAAACATTAATTGGTGCATTGAAATTTATTTTCCAAAAAAAATCTACCCTCACATCTTCGCTTCTCACCTCTCTGGATTATATCTAGTCACAATGAAATGTACTGCCACGAAAAGTTATCTTCTTGTTCTCGCCGATAGATTTCTTATTGGTCAGTCCTCAAAGACAGTGAGTCAAAAAGTTCATTTTCACACTGCACAAAGCAAACAAACAGCTACAGAAAAAGGATAAAAAGCTCAAGGTGTTGACTCAGCCTCCAAACTCCTAAGCTTTCTGCTGTTACATGAAAACACATTGAGTGATTGTTGTCCCTCCTCCTTCAACACTGTTTAGTTTGTGAACTCACTTCTGCTCCTCTCTCTCTCTCTCTCTCTCTCTTTCTCTCCCTCTCTCTCATTATTTTCTCCTCCTTGCCTTCTTGTTCTACTGATGGCTGTCTGTGGTTGACTGTTACCAATACTGGGACCTCACTCTCTCCCCAGACTTTTGGTGCCTCATTCCACATCTGAGTGTTCTCCCTCCAGGAGACTTAGCTTTTCATTTTGCCTCTCTCTTCTTTGTGCACATGTTGTCCTTGTCTCTGTCTGCAGCTGTGTGCTTTTTTTTGCTTTTTTTTTCTCTATATATGTGCAGTGTGCTTTTGCACCGTGTGTATCCTCTCCAGGATTTCCTCGTGGAGAGGAGGTTATGTGGCTCAGGTCCTGTCTTTCCTGGTGGAGGAGACCCTCCTCAGTTTTTATTGATGGTTCGTCATTCTTTTCCCATTAAACAAGGTTTTTAGTGAGAACTCTTAATCTGAATTGATGGTCTAAGGATAGAGGAAATCGGAGTGTTGCAGACTGTAAAACCCCTGGAGGCACATTTGTGGTATTGAGCTGTCACAATAACATTGACATGCCTTGACTGTTCACATTACTGTTTGCTTTTTCAACTTAGTTCACCTGTACATCTCTCAATGAGAGTACTATTTTGATTTATCCACAAATCCAGAGTGGGTTTCTGGAGAAAGAAACTAGAGGAGACTAAGCAGATTTTAAAGATAACTGAAAACTAATTGAAAACAAATGAATCTTGATCAGGCTGAGAATTAGATTGCAAATAACATCTGTCAACATGTCACTTCTTTTTCTTTCTGAAAAAAAGTTCCCATTCTTCAGAAAGATGTCCAAATGTTTTTATTTTTAAACTTTTCTCTACATTAAATTTTTCAGTTGTTTATGTGCTCTTCTTTAGGGGCTACATGCAATTATTATGGCCCCTTGCACCTATGTTGTGCATTTCAGTCACAAAATCACATTTACCACTCAAGTGGGAGGAGCTCTGATTTCCTGTGATATTTATTATATTTACATGATGCACTGATCCTGAAGTTCTGCATTGTCACATTTTCATAATTGACATAATGGTTTCTGTTGACCAATTGTTGCAGCGCTGCTGACAATAGTTTCAAATTGTAGATGACAGTCCTCTGTAGATCAGTATTCTTTATTATAAGTCCCCAGACTTAGAATAATCTCTAAGAATCTATTTGCCAATGTATCCAGAACAATCAGACATGTTTTCTTTTTTTCAAATCTAATGGTCATATGGAGCAAGAATAAAGAGATTACATCCCATCCAAGGCTGACATCTCATGTGCAGTGTTGGTGTCAGCGTGCTTCAGACTTTCTAGCAGCTATGTTCTTGCTGAAAAGAAGAATAACCTGAAACTTGATGTTTAACCATGCTGGGTGAAATAAGTCGGGAAATGACAGGACTGGAAGTGTAGAGGTCCCTTTAATTAGTATTCCAAAACTAAGAAGCCTGATATCAAAGCCCTGACTCATGTAAATACAGGGCCCAGTGCATCTGGCCTCTGGTTTCAGCAACAGCATCATGGTATTGAAAAAGAGCAAAAGTTCAGCCATGGCTGACTTTATCAGTGTAAAATGGGCTCTGACCACATTCATCGTGCCCCAGTCATGCTTTGTGCAAGTGAAGTGGTACAGTGTTTGGATTAAGCACTGCTTTGTGTAATAAAAACATTTTGCAGGCCTTAGAGATGCAGCTCAGAGGAAAAGAAACAGACAGATGAAGGAATAACTTGTGGATTAGTCTTTTGAATCAATGGATTGCTGTAAAGACACAGTGCTTTTCAGAATTGACAAGCTCCCAGTTCCCTCTGGGTGGGCTTGTGTGCTGTGAATGGTAATTGTAGGTAAAAAAAAAAAAGAACTCTGGGTGCCGTGATATCATCAGCTGAGTTAAATATGAACTTGTAGGGCATTAAATAAATATGCGTTTTAGTTAATCTAATCACTCCCCATCAGAAGGTAATATAAATACTCTGATAGGTCTACATTCTCCCTGGAAAAGTAGTGTGGATCATTGTGAATGTACCTTTGCTTTACACATGAAGCAACACCAGCTGGATGTTTCTGGACTGTTAACACATAGTTTCACACAGTGATCACGGCCGTTGGTTCTGTTATTTTGTATTTGCGTGTATGTGACAAGCTACCTCATATTTGGCTTGGTCTAGTTTGAGTTTTACACTCTATGTATCAGTCACGTGGTTCTGACAGATAACATAAGCAACAGCACCGTGGAGAGCCAACAAATCAGAAACTGACTGTTTTTTATTTCCAAGTAATTGGGAAGGCAAATTTTCTTTTGTCTCATCCAACCAAAATTTAATTTTTTTACTATTGTTTTTTTTCTTTACTGATTTCTGGTTGGGTGGGGAGATTATGGCCTCTAGAGACTGTTTATTTTCCATTAAACGTTGCCAGTATCTTCCCACTGCTTTCACCTCCATAAGCTTCTTTGTAACCTTCAAGAGTGACCAAACATTGTTTGTTATTGCAGCAGCTAATCAAGGCTAATAGAGACACATTACATTTGTAATCATCACAATTAAATCTGCTGTAGCATATATCTTTTTTTTTTTTTTTTTTTTTGTATGTGTGGCTTTTGGGAAGGACACAACTTGCATTAGAGTTCCTTGTGCAATACTAAACCTGGCTTCTGATTTAGTGGAAGGTAAAAGGGGCCATTCCACTGCTAGAGCACTGGGGGCCACTTTAGACCAGATTCCAATCAAAACCTGTAATTTTCAAAAGGGAGGAAAAAACCTAAGTGGTATTTTATCATTAATGGTGACCAGTGGCTGCTGCTGGTCTTTCAAAGAGGGGAAGCTCATTGTCGACTGACATTGAAAAATTTGTCAATTTATTTCTACATAAATTCAGACATGAATGTGAATGACACGAATTTGTTGTTTTGTTTTTCAACTTTCTCTTTCTGTGATATGGTGCTTGATAATGGTGGACAAAAAAGTTAAATCAGCGGCTTTTACCATTTTTGTGGTGTTCTGTGGTATGGCCTCTCTCCCTCTCTTTCCCAAACATTAGTCTGTCTCACCTCCATATCCGTTTACGTGCGCTCTTGGCCTCTGACTTGTGGGCATCAGGGAGCCGCTATCTGAATGCTGGAGACTCCCGGAACTTCTGGGAGACTTGGCTGTAAATTCTGTCCTCCGTTCCTTTTTAAGAGAATGGTCTGTGAACGAACTAACAAAACAATATTAAACTCAAACAAGGAAATTGAAACTATGTTAAACTGAAACAAGGAAATATGAGTGTGTTTTATTTACAGTGTAAGAAATAAACAATGGAAATGGTCAAGTAATTTTGCCAAGAAATGGGTTGCAGTTTGTCTTTAGACTTCATTTAAAAAATCCGTGAAGGGACTGAGCTCCCAATGATTAAGCTGTCAGTCAAAATGGGATTCAGCCTTTCGGCTGATCTTCCAATCGTCATCAGCTTCCAGGCCAGCCCACAGCTCCATTCACCCCCAGTGAAGCTGAGCGTCAGTGGGTGGGACAAAATCATGGTATTTATCTAATGACCGTCAAGTTTTGAGGTACTGAACTGTTCAGTGCAGTCCCATTGAAGTGAATGGACGCTCAGCTTCTACGGGCAAATGACCAGAAAACGATTTCTGGAAATCTATGGCATTGATGCTTCTGAATGAACTCGTCTTTGAGATGAACATGTTCTAATGCGTTTGCAATCAATGAAATATTAACACAACTGTTCATATTTGATCATTTAATTTTTTGACACTTTGCAGTCTTCTGCTGAGGACTAATTAGCATTTTTTTCCCTAAGTGACTCGCACTTTAATCGTGAAAGGAAGTTCTTATGTCCACTTTAGCTACCATCTCCATGGACATAGACACATCAAGGAAGTGAACTTCACCTTAGCAGTCGCACATGTAATTGATGCTTCCTTCTCCCTCTCTCTCTCTTTTTTACAGTGACCAAAATTATTGATTGGAAAAATTTTGCATTTGCTAGATAAATGAAGTATAATAAGCATCTGTACATAATTCTAGTCCTGTGCCCTTCCTCCAAAAGTTGTGATGTAGAGCTTTAAGTGACAGTGCCCTGTGGATCCACATTAGCCTCACAGTGGAATTAGTTTGCTAATTTTCAAATCTACCTTCCCTGAAAAGCAATTGTCTATGAATAAATACCCACTAAAACATCCTTATTTTTTTTCTAACTTAAATCCAAAAGTAATTTTTGTGTAATCAAAAATCTTACTACAAACTCTTGTAAATGCGTCAAATCTGACCTAGCCATCTGATGCAGTCGTGAGTGAATATGTGCATCTTCTCCTGTCAGTGAGATGTAATTTGTCTCCATGTTTGAATTTGTTTTTCGTTATTAGAGCTTTTTTTGATAATATTCGGACTCTTAGTTGTACCTTGACTGCCAAGCAGCTGCATCTCATTAAAAAGTCAAATCTTTCCATCAGAATTTTCAAGGTTTTTATTGCACAAATCTGTCCAGAGTGAAAGAAATATAAAAGTTGGCGAGCTGAAAATACACAGCTATAAAAATAGAAGTAAACAGACTTTCAAAACACAGAGTCAAAATGGAAACCTGCAGACTGGGTATAGTGGTTCATGCCTTTTTTTTATTACCTCTTCATGGGGGATATCAGCACCCAGGAAAGAAGATTAGCCCCTTAATATGTTTTTAATAAGCAATGAAGTCATTGTGAGGTAATGACTTTAATTTCTTTTCCCTCTACTATGCAGAGTGATAGCTGTGTGTGAGAGCCAATAGTGTAGAGAAATTGTGATGTGACAGGCATTTCCTGCAACTGATGTGTGTGTCTGTGTGTGTGTGAGTTGGTATCCGAATGTTTGGTGTGTGGGTGGCTGGGCTGACAGTTGGAAAAAGTGCGCACACATCAATGTGGTTGGCTGAGTTACACTTAGTGGGATCTGTTTCAGTGTTGACGGTAAAGCAGGGTTTCATGTTGCAACTCTAATTTGCTGCCAGTCCATCCATGAAACTGGTAGCAAACAGCAGACGTAATGTGATGATAAACATGAATAATAAACAGGGTTTTTGCAGGGGCAGTGGCGTGAGAGACACAAAGAGAACGAGAAAGCCAAGCACCCACAGTGATTTGTATGTGGGCAAGGACCCTCCTCTGAAGGTGAACAAGCTGCAGTGTGATAGCCTTGCTTTTTAATCAAGGTGTGTACGGCTTCGTATCGGCAGGAGATTTATTGCTGAATTGCTTTCAGTCACTTTCCTGGGAGAAAGCTCTGTACAGTGACAGCCGACTGGTGCAACAGAGAGCCAAACTGACAGTGATCTACTTCGTTTTGCAAACTCTTCTATAAAACAAGTACTGCTGATTAGAAAAATGTTTTTCATTACTCAGTCTTAGCCTCGGTGCACTTAAATGTTACACAAAGAGCAAATAAAACGACGCTTTGATTGAGATTTGCTTCGTTAATGCTTCTGTCTTTAAATAATCTGTCAACACAGCAAAATTCACGTTTTAACTTGTGTCCAATTTAATTATTACATCTAGAGTCTTTGCCAAGTGAAAGCAATTAAAGGGCTTTCAGCTGCAACTGTAATATAAGTCAACAGTTTATCCTGCTATCTGTCCTAGTTAGTGAACTCTCTAGGCTATTGCATGCCAAGATGATTGTTTTGCTTTTATGATATCAAGAGCACTTTGCAAGCATTATTAAAATACAACTTCCTTTTTCCAGAATCTCTCATGAAGCCACTGTGAACCAGTGTTTACTGGCTGGAGTAGTGGTCATTTGGAGAATTGTTTGTGTTGATGTTGAGAAGGAAAGGAAAGATTTATTTCATGCAAAACATGTTATAAACAACTCTGGCTGAGGTAGATATAGCATAATTCATGCTGAGATAAAATTCCATTTGCAATGCCAGTGCTTTTATTATTCAACACTGAGATGAACAAATGTGTCAGTATCCTCAACATATTACTGATGCTTCTGTACTTTGATCACCAGATACATTCTGCCATGACTGGTAAGTTTTTATAAAGCCTGTTACTGGCCATACCTGAAATTATACAGCATGATACTTCATTGTTGCCTTTTTGAGGTTCACCTCATAGCCACTAGAGCTCACTCTTAAGCAGAACAATACGCTCAGTTGTTGTAACCTTACTCTACACAGTCTCTAAAGCACTACTACATTCAAGTGCCTTTACATATCTGCTTACATGTGGAAAGGCATTTATAATTTTTGTAATGCGATTCCTCCCAACTATATTTAGATCCATTTAATAGCACTCTTGCTACTTAATATACTTGCTAAGTTTAGTGCCTTGCAACCCTTTAGAGCGCATTGGTAAGCTGCAGTATTATCCATCCTCAATGAAATACACTATGTTCTATTCCCCATCTTTACTGAAAGAGTGAACGGTTCCTAAATGTTTTTGATTATTATTTTTGTTTACATTTTCTCCACCTTTTACATTGAAATTAAACCAAATAAAATCATGGCTTTCTCAATAATGCAGCCCCAATGAGTTGGAATTATTTTAACAGAAACAAAGCAAATGCTTTGTAGTATAGACCTTATTTATTCACGTACATGTTTGTGAATTCAGGTGCAGTTTTTGGAGTTGGACATTTGGGAAGCAGATGAAAAACAAGCAAGTCTAGGCTCCTCTGAGCCAGAAAGAGTCGCTCTGTCAGGGAAGTAATATGACAAGTGTTCACTTTTTTCCTGTCACAAGACCCGGAGAAACGATCCCTTGTTACAAGTCAATGGCAAGTTCAGGCAACAAAGGACAGGTAAATTGACAGGCCAGTGGATAGGGAATGAGTTGAAAGCGGTTTACATAGTTAGAGAACACCCTTGGGAGAGAGTGGGAAGTGGGTTGCTGGAAAGAAAGAGGGTGAGAAATAGACTTAGAGAAGAGTAATAATGAAGAATGAGAGCAAGTGGGAGGGAGCTGTCAAAGCTGAAAGAAAGTGATCAAGTAGGTGTGTGGCTCCAGGGGAGGTTGGGGGATGAAGAGACAAGGTTGCTGAGAAAAAGGTGAGGAGCTACTGTTTTAATAACTTCAACTTACCATGGGTCAGTTAAGATGAGATCTCCCCAAACACAGAGGTCCCTTAATAAAAGCCTCGCACATCACATTGAGTAACTCATCATGAAAAGCTGCTAAGGCTGTGACACACGTATGAACGAATATTGGGATCCGCTCACCTTTCTATGTGCTAGTGTTACAGTCTTGTAGAAGAGCTGAGAAGAAATCGATACCAAACAATAGCAAAGTGACTTTATTAGTTCTTATTTGACCAGGTTAATGAATCCCACTGCAGTGACAAAATACATTAATATAGGGCTGGGTATAGATTTTTCCCTCCTTGAATGTTTCCATAGCTCATGTGAGTGTTTTTCATCTCCTCATTTACATTACCTACTGCAGTCATCACAAGTCTAAAATGCCCCTGGGGGACTGAGCCTTCTTGTTAGACGTGGGCTGTAACGCCATGAATATTTTCCACCATGAGCTGCTTACATGTTGAAAAATCATGCTACAAGTTGTGTATTTTGACTGAGATCAGAAGTCAAAATACTTCTTTATTAGAGTCAAGGGTTCAATTTTACTCTAATAAAGGGAATAAGTGAAATAGATATGCAATAGCTGGAAACAGCAAATCCAAGGATTTAGACATGCAGTCTAAGTAAACCTGTTTGTTCTCCTACACAGCAACATTGTTTTCCCAGGTGAACTGACACCTGTAGTCAGGAGTGCAACCAGTGACTAATTTAGCTGCCTTCACAAACTCCTTAGCTGTTTGGTGTGGTTACTTCTTAGTTTACAGTTAGCAGCACAGGAAGCCAGAAACAACCTTACCTGATCGAGGTTGGGGTTGGTCCAAAAATATATATATATATATCAGACGTCATAACTATTTCATCAGCTCACCTTTTAAATTAAAGACCTGGGAGATGTCTAGGCTTGGCTAACACTAGATCGGTAACATCACCTTGAAATGAGCTCTTGAGGTCATACTGGGATGAACGCTGCTGGAAGTATCACCATCTTTATTTTAAAAAGTGGACTCGATCGCATCCTTGGATAAAATTAATGAAGTCTCAGCACATTTTTCAAACCCTAGATTTGTGCAGTTTGGCTCATCCTTTCCTAAGATCTGATCAAACTTCATCAGATTGGATGGAGACATCAGAAACGTCATCTTCATGCTTCTCCACAAAGGCTTTGTGGAGTTTACGTCTGGACGAAGCAGGACTACAGTCAGACTCTGCCCCGAAGCCACTCCAGAGTAATTTTGTCTGGATGATTTGGTCTATGATGTTGATGAAGGGTGGCCCTTTAACAGGTTCAGACTTTGACAGGTTTCGTTTACCGCCTGTTCCTTCTCATGAGAAGTATCCGCTTTCTAAAAGTTCCACTCCATTCAGATGATCACATATCTATTCTAATCCAGCTCTAACCTCATTTCAAGAATCATCAAAGCTAAAAGAACAACACCTTGACGATAACAAAAGCTGAAATTAGATGTTAAATTATAATAGACTACTGTTAAAATATCCAATGTGTTGGTCAAAGTGACATCGAGTGGCAGAAGGATTTGCTGCTTTTGGAAAACCAGTAGTTATTTGGTTTGCTCTGCAACCTGATGTCATGCTTCCATGGTGAACCAACAATGTTTGCTGAAGTGGGGAACTGAACAATGTAGCGTCAGCAGTGGCCTGATGTACAACTATATTAAAACAAGTATGTAACACAACTATGTAATGTGGACCGTGATATGTTGGTTGGTTGAAAATCCTTCTGTGCATTTCACATCACTACTTTGTGTTTGTCATTTTCAAGCCTGGTAAAAAAAAACATGAAACATCTATTTAATCTGTTGTGTCGGGGCTACATATAGGAAGCAAACAAAAGGTGGTATAATTACAAAGAAACACAACAATGACAAGCATAAACGGCAACTACGATGTACGGAGGTCTCCTAGGCTAAATGGATTGTTGATACATGGAAGCATAAAACACTCAACTAGTATGATTGTGATGCAACATCAGAGACTTGAGAAAAATTTGGCATCTTTGGATTCCCACTTCTTGATCTAAAACAATGAAAATATGAAACAAATATCATTTAAGAACAATTCTATCTACGCTGATAAAACATTTTGTAAGGACAGTACTTCTGCAGCAACACTGTCCAAAGCATTACCCACTAGAACCCTGAGGCTTTGCCTGAACAGAATAATCCCAAACATTTCTGCTCCAGCATCTGAAGTAAGAATCTGCTCATTTGTGGAAAATGAAATAAGCTGTTTAGAGATGTAACTTCAGTCTTTTATGAATGGAACTTTCTAAAGTTTATAACTTGTGCTTTCAAAAGTTTAAT
Organism: Arrhamphus sclerolepis; assembly: GCA_037176975.1. Classification (NCBI taxonomy): domain Eukaryota; kingdom Metazoa; phylum Chordata; class Actinopteri; order Beloniformes; family Hemiramphidae; genus Arrhamphus; species Arrhamphus sclerolepis. The sequence continues at coordinate 15,063,692 of JBAMYA010000009.1, forward strand.
AACAATTTCTGTTATTAGGGAACTGATCCTTTGCCTCAGGCTTTGAAGCACTGCTTCCCTGTATCACTTTAAAAAATGGGAAAGCGTAACATGTTCCTCTAAAAAAACAAACAAAAAACTCCCACTGTGGATTAGAAGGAATATAATAAAGCACGACTTTACAGTTTGGTGCTGTACTTACCCAAAAGTATCCTGTTAATGCAATCTCTCAATTTGTTCCAGCTATATTTCAACTTAAAAATCAAAGCAAGGTCCTATTTGTGAAATTTCATTCTGAGACAACATGACACCTTGAGCTCATTCAGCAGCTGCCACCGACTTGTAACAGCAGTGTTTCCCACACTTATATTATCACCGTTTCCTTTCTGTAAGAGCCTCCAGAAATGAGGTGACAAACTCCCCCCAATCTTACAAAGTACATAATTACAGTGTTCACATAGTTAATGATATGCTTTGTTGAGAGCTTAACTTGTACTGCTGGTGTACGTTGGACTGAAATGATATCCAGATCAATTTAAAAAGTTTGGATGTTCTATTTTGGAAAACCTTGAAAATAATGTGTGAAGTGTTTTAGATAAGAAGAAGCAGAATTAATGCAGGTTATAAAGGGTGCCAAATCAGACAAGACTTCCCTTTTCTGCACTTGCCAAGTTTTTTTTATGCTTTAATGAATGGACAAGGACATCTATGTGTCAGAATAAACATCAAAACGTGTTACATGTTCGTGTGGGAATATGTTTTGTCTTTTCATTTGTTTTTAGGAAAAACATTGAACAAATCATTACTATTTTTTTTTCTTTTACATAGTTTAACAGACTACTTTATACTGTAACCTATTTTTTATTGTTTCACGTTAATCCATGTGAGGCAGAGCTGACAAAGGTGTCAGACGACTGTCTGATCCACTGAAGGAGTGACAGGGAGGATCAAAGGATTTAATGGAAATGTAATGTCTTTTATTTTGGTTATAATTGATAAGCCTGACATATTTTTGCTCAATATTGAGCATGCAGCATTGTTTCTTTAAATCACACCTTGATGAGCAAAGTGGTTTGCCCATGGAAGTTTGAATTGTATTTGCTGTATTGTTCATGCAGCAGTTTCAGTGCATGTCCTTAGAGAAAGTTCCATCAATAAGACAGTCATCGCGCTGCAGATTTACAGATTTACATTTGCCCCTCATTTCTCTAATTTGCTGGGAACATTTTTTTCTTTTTTCTTTTCCAGCTAAGCCACATTTGGCTGTGTGTCCATCACAAATCTGTCTCCATATACCATCCAGCATCTCCACCTGCAGCATCTAGACTCCATCAGAGAATGTCACGACTATGCCCCTAAATTTATGGTTATCATGATGGCTTCTAATCACCAAAGACTCATATTTCTGCCGGTGGGGTGAGGTGGGGGCTGCTTTACGGTGGTTGATCTTTGTAACCTGTGATACCATTTTGCTGAGCTGACTAGTTGGTTGGTCACAGCCTGGGTGATATTTCTTTCACACTGTCTCACAGCACTGCTGCAAACAGCCGCAAGCATTTGTGAATGTTCTTTTTTGAACACTAGCCAGAAGTATGTTAGAGCGTTGCTCCTGTTTTTCATTTTCACGTGACACAAAATTGTATTAAACATTTCAAACCTCATGTCTTGACGTGATTTTTATGTTTGGCATTATAATTCAATTTTCAACTGAATCGTAGCCATTAAAGACAGTTCTGTATGCGTGAGACAAAGAGGCAGATTTCATGTGGCTCTTATGCCAACAGTCTGAGTGTAAAATCCCAGGGTCCTCTCCTTTTCCCACTGAGCTGCAAATAGAATTTAACTGAGAGTCAAGCACAAAGGTTTTTTTTTTTAACGACTGTAAAAGAAGCGAAGAAAAGAAAGTGAAAGGATATACATTAAAAAAAAAAAATCTTAAGGTTTAGTCGCCTATAGTTGTATCAGTCTTTTACCACCATCTTACCACCCAGAAAACTTGCTGCTATTTTATATGTTTGAGTAAGGATGAACACAGGAAACTTGTACTCCAAAAAAGGATCAGCAGTCAGTAGAAGACAGTGACCCAACAAAATATCTACCCTGAGAGCAGCAGGAACTGACATGTCTCTGGGTCTTCAGGTGGGAACCTCCTTTTGTCTGTGTTTAGTTTGTCCCATGACACCTCCAGGAGGCTAAACAGTGATCTCTGGCATGCCAGAGTCACTAACCTAATGCCAGCTCTCACTGTTCCACCACACCAACACGACAACCTCCATCACCTAAACTGCAAAATGGCTATCACAGCCCAAAGAGCTTTTCCACCTTCAACAGACCCGGGCTATGTACATCCAAGCTCCAAATAATGACAATGTTGATACTATCTTTGCTAGTCACAAGGCTGGTACATGAGGTGACACAATCAAGTGATAAAAGGTTTAACTGAAAGTATTCAAAATAGACATCGGCAAAATTTAGGAGGCTCTAAGAAACACAGTATAGTAATCCAGTTTGTGTCTGAAGGGGAGAAATGCAGGAGTGAAAAGTCAAGGAGTTTGGATTTTTAGAAGCTAGTGAAAATTTTATGTGGAAAGCTGGTTGTTCCTCAGGAAATAGTTCCCAAGGCCTAAAGTAGATATTCAGGCTTGGGGGCAAAAGATTAGCAGCAAGGATGGAAAAGGAACCCCTTTTCCATCCTTGCTGCTAATCTCACCCAGTGGAAGTTGGATGTAGGGATCTCGTACCTCAAACAACATTACTGGGGGAATTGGAAATATGTGGGCAGAGTTTGAGGAAGACGCTAAAAGAAATGTCAGATGAGGCAGCCAGATGTAGTCAGTGGCTCTGGATTAGGAGAAAGAAAAAGATAAAAGTCTAGTTTTTCTTTCTCTGACTGGCATGCTAACCTCTCCTGCATCCATTCTTACTATCTGCTCCTCTTCAATGACATTATTATTAATATTCTGTGAACTGTGGTTTCTACCTGTCGCTGGACTTCATCTGACTGACTTCTTAAGAAGAATTGATCAATGCAGCCATTCTGTCCTGTCTTTGCTAAGCACTTCTTCTTTCCTTGATGTGTTCTATGGCCACAATACACAATCTGTTTTCTTTTAGCTTTTTTTTTGTCTTTATTTTAACCTTTTACCCCCATCAACCAACAAAGAAGCATTCATTAACTGTTTATCTATTCTATGTAATTTGTATCCATTTATCTAATAATTTACTTGTCTTTGCATCGATGTTTACCTTGGTTATCAATATTCCATTCTTTGATAATTCCTGTTGCTGGTGTTTACCTTTATTTTGTTAATCTGCTCCACTAAGTGATTGCTTGCAAAATGTTTACACCTTTCTTGCAAAGAAATTTATTTAGTGATTAAAATCAATATGCACCCAAATACTCCCTATAAATTAAACTTATTGAGAATTGTAGAGGGTAAGGGTCGTGATTCTGTGAACATTTTAGTCCAGTCAAATTATTGCATCACCTGTGGCCGTGCCCTTCTAATGCCAGGAATTAATTGCTGTATGAAGTCAACCAACCATGCTATCTAAAGTAAATAAAGTAAACATAAATACAAACAATGCATTGATTTGTAAATCTCATAATCCAATATTTTTATCCCAAATTCCGCATAAAGAACATATCAGATGTTGCAACTGAGACATTTTACTATTTCTTGAAAAATATTAGCTCACTTGGTGGCGGCAGCACATCTCATAAACGTTGGAACAAGTTGATGTTGATCATTGTGTAGCATCGCCTCTTCTTTTAACAACTCTGTGTAAACATCTTGAAGGGAGAAGACTATTTCCTGGAGTTTTAGGGGAGGAACGTTGTCCCCTTCCTATCTCATCCCTGATGCAGGATTCAAGCTGCTCAGCAGTCCTGGGCCCTTGTTGCTGGGTTTTTGTTTTTGTTTTGATTGTAAAGCTCCAAATGATGAAAGATATGGACTGTAGACCAAATCCTGGACTTTACTCCTGCAAAGCCATGCTGCTATGATGGATATAGTATGTGGCAGAGCATTGTCTTGGTGAAACATGCAAGGCCTTCCCTGAAAGAGACATTGTCTGAATGAGACCATATCTTGCTCTAAAACCTCTATGTATTCTCCAGCAATGATGGTGTCTTTCCAGATGTCTAAGCCGCTAACACCCTAGACACTAACGCACCCCCATACCACGAGAGATTCAAGCCTTGAGTAATTGTCTGCTGATAACAAGCTGGATGGTCCACAGGACATGACATCCATGGTTTACAAAAAGAATTTCAAATTGAATTAATCGGACCACAGAACAGTTTTCCATTTTTTTTCTCACACCATGTTCGATGAGCTTTGGTTCAGAGAAGACAACACCATTTCATGTTTATTTATGGCTGCTTCTTCTTTGTATGATGCAGTTTTAACTTGCATTTGTGGATTGTAGGTGAACGTCGTTCATAGACAATGATTTCTGGAAGTGTTTCTGAGCCCATGCAATGATGCTTAGTAGAGAATCATAACTGTTTTTAATGCAAAATCACCTAAAGGCCCAAAGATCACGCACATCCAGATTTGACCTGAAACCTGAGGTTTGTGGCTAATTGTTGAACCTTTGCCCATCTTTACATCTGAGAGGCTCTTCCTCTTACAGGCTTTTTGTTGCCTCTGCTCCAACGTTTTTCAGATGTGTTGCTGCCACCAAAGTTAAAATGAGCCAATATTTTCCATGAACTGATGAAATATCTGTTCCCTAAACCTAATCATCAAACACTGAACTATTTTCCAGCCCTGAATCCAATAAGCATGAGCTGCATTTACATTAAAGGGCTCAAGAGACCCAATTCTCAATTGATATTATTTTCTGCCATGGCACAGATCAGGTATGACCAGTGGATGTGTAAGTACTAAAACAGCTAATGGATTCAGATATTCTCAGTCACCATTCACCACCAGCTGACAGTTTTATGTCTGTCTTCTCTTTAAAATAATTAAATAAATAAATAGATATGGCTAACCCTTTGCTGACCTCCAAGAATTATTTGGAAAACAATGGATAATATTTTCTGTTATCTAAGTATATTTGGATCTCTAGCTGTAGTCATGTGCTTTTCCTGAACCCACTGAACTCTGCAGTATAAATGCACAAATACTGTGTAACACTGAGGAGGCATTCAATGGACTAATGGAAATAACCATCTTTTTCACCAGTATTAATTGAGAATAGTGATGGTTCCTAGTACTTGCTTGCTTGCTTTTTCCGTTATTTTTGTTATTTACCTAACTGATAACCAGTGTAAATACAGGTATTGGATATGGGTCACTTAAAAAAAAAAAAAAAGATGTAAATAATTAATTTCAATTGCGGTATATCAGGTCAAATACACTCCTGTCACAGTTGGTTTTGAAGTTCATATTTATCTAATTTATTTAAGAAAATGTGTTGTTTCTCCTCCAAACTTGAACTTCAACTTGGTAAAACAAAAGCTTCCTCTTCCCTGTCATAAATTCCTTTTGAGAATCACTAAGTTACAGAAGTGTTTATGTATGACTAAATGCCTCCTAAATCTTCTTCATGGTTTAACTAAATCTCAAAATGCTGTATTAACCCCTATTAAGGCACATTAATGCTCTACTGGAGAGATTTCTTCGAGAGGGATAGATTGTAGCACTGGTGGCTTTCCAAGGCGCAACTTTCCTCTTACCAAGTGCATACTGGGATTGCCTGTATTCTTCCTTCACCACAAATGAGTCGTTGCATAAAATAAATGGATAGATTGAGCTATACATATTTTAAAATACTATTAGTTTTGAATCCTCCTCTGCAAAAAGAGGGTGAATCTTTCAGGTGAATACAAAAGGGTATTTTCTTTTGGTGATCAAAACGTCAGATCCAAGATCTCATATACATCAACAAAGTCAATCCATTTATGTTCTGGGTTAAAAACAATTATTAAAAATTTTGGTTAGAATGCCTACACTAGTCTGTAATATGAGTGTTTCTACTTCGTTCAGAGGTGTTTTAGCATAACATCCTCCTTGACACTTGAGTGAAAAAGGATCATTCCTGTGAAACGTACGTTTTACAAGATTTACAGACACAGTGACAGAATAAAGAATGTTTTCAGCGTCACAGTTTAGTTCTTAGCGTTCATTGCCAGAGATGTGGTGCTAGAAAAACATCACTTCTAAAAACATCACTTGAAAGAAGCAAACAAAAGTGATGTGGGTGAGAGCCACACTTTTTTTTTATAAAGGTTTGTAATTATTTTTGGCTGCGATTTTCATGTAAATGTCATTACAGTTAAGGTGACATCTTGAGTACCACAGTGCAGAAGAATGGTATGTCCTTGGGGTTGCTTTGACAACCAGAGTGTGGAATAACTATTCTTTTCAATGATGAGCTTTGCTGTCTCTTGGCTTTTGCAACCAAGGCTTCTAGATATGCACGTCTGAGTGAACAAAAATGTCTGCTTTAAAGTTAGAGTGAATGACATACTAGATTTTATTTTCAAATTCTGTCTCGATCATTGCATTTATTTGAATATTAGTTGTGGATTTAATTGTCTCTTTTTTGGTTTATTATATGAGAATATGCGCAAGATAGAAGAGGAATGAAGCGCAGCTGCAGCAAGGCAGAATTCATGTGCATTAATGAAAGGAAAGCAGGCAGAATGGTGAGGATGTAAAGAGTAGCAGAAAAGAAGGCACAGGAGTTTAAATACTAAGGGAACAAGAGTAAAGGGACTGGTTTGCAAGATGGCAGTGAGACCAGTCCTCCTTTATGGCTTGGTGATGGTGGCACAGACCAAGACACAGGAGTCAGAGCTGCATGTGGTAGATTATAAGATTTTAAGATTTTCTTTGGGAGTGACAAAGATGGATAGGATTAAAAATGAGCTAATTAGAGGAACAGCCAGTGTCTTGATAAAGTAAGGTAGGCTAGATTGAGGTGGTTTGGACACATAAAGTGCTGGGATAGAGAATACATCACTAGAAGGATGTTGGATATTGAGCCACTAGGCAGGAGGAAAAGGGGAGGTCCAATAAGGAGATTTTTGGATGTGGAGAAAAAAGGATATGCAGTTGGATGGTGTTACAGACGAAGATGCCAAAGGCAGAGGTAAGACAGTTACCAGTGATACACTGTGGTGATCTATAACGCGATCCATAGTGTTTATTCCAAACTGCTGTTTGGACAATTTAGGACAATTTTCCTGATTTTCGTGGACAGTGCAAGGGGTTCATTGCCAGTGGACTGTAGGAGCTGTCACTTAAATCTCAGAATTTAATAGTTAGTTCTTTTTAATGTCCCACCAAATTTATATTTTAGATGTTTTAAATAAATATATGTTACATTATGTTTATAATTGAAAAGTACTTCCTTTACTGTTTGGAAAGATGTTGAAATTGTATCATAAAATTAACATTTTTGAAATCAATATAACTGAGGCACTTGCAGTCGCATGGTTATAAAGTTAAATCAGATGACACCACCAGTGTTGAAATATGAAAGTAGCTTCTTAAGTGCATTCAAGTTTATGCCTGTGCATCTGAGACCATGTGTGACCTATGGAGAGACAAAGATTTTAAGAACCTTTGTATGACTGTGACTGAACATTATGCCACACTAAAGGTTCTTACAGAAATTACAGTTTTGTCCAGTGATACGAAGCATGGCTTATTCAACTTCATGTGAAAATAAAGATGGCTGTACTTTGCTGTGTTTCTGTGACCAAAAGTGGCTGCAGTCAAAAATGCTTTGAAGGATGATACTGATTTACACTGACCTCTCTCTAGGCTAAAGAGCAGGGCTGACCAGGCCTTTGCAGTGATTGCTCCTACGCTCTGGAACGAGCTGCCACTGCACATACGTCTGGCTCCTTCTTTGGCTGCTTTTAAATCTCACCTAAAAACTCATTTTTATTCCCTAGCGTTTAACACACTCTGATTGTTTTATTTATTTATATGTTTTATGTTGTCCTGTTTTTCCTTCGCTTGTCCAGCACTTTAGTCAGCTGTGATTGTTTTTAAAGTGCTTTATAAATAAACTTGACTTGACTTGACCGCTACCCATAATTTAGTATTACAATGTGGCCAAGTTGTGTTTCCATGAGCTTTTGTGTGGTTGAAGCTGGTGCAGCAGCCCTCCATGCCATTCTGGGTTCTGGGCACATTGGGCCTCATTCACTAATATGTACGTGGAAATGTTCTTATTTCCCGCACAAAATAAGTACGTATGCAAAATCACCGTGTTCTTACCACTGTGCGTACGTGGGTGAATCATACTTGTTCTAAATTGACAGGTGCATGCTCGAAGTTTGTGATTAGCATACTGCCATGCCCCCATTTCTCCAAAGAAGGAATCCGCCTGCCTAGAGTTGATTCATGAATGAATGAAGCAGTTGTGTGAGGAGAGAAGTAGTAAATTTAATAATTTGTTAGAAGCAGTGGCGCCAAAAGGCAAAAAAAATAAAAGAACTTTACAACCACAGAAGTCAAAACAATTGTGTTTTCTGGAAGCCAGAAAAGGAATACTTTGTCAGAGTGTCTCCTCAGGTATGATGATGATTAAAAAATGAATGAATGAATGACTGGACCGCATAACTGCAGTAACCGTGTCTGATAAAGTACCCCAACCCTGGAGAAGTGCACCATGGCCCAGGTGAAAAAAAAAAAGTGAGAATAAAAGTTGATGCCCCCTCTTTACATTGGTCTGATTATGTTCATCATATGGGAATTTGATACATTCAGGCAATAGCCTTTGGATGCCATTTAATACCCGTGGGATGACCCGGCTCAGTGAAATCCTAGCCTGGTCCGCTATTTGTCTCTGAAATGTACCTGTAGCCATGGAAATCGAGGGTGGGCACGATCAGATGAGGTATGAGAGTGATGTGTCTGGTGATTTGCTCCAGAGAATGGTATAGTTGCAGTAAGGACATGCCTTGGCAGTTGGAAACGGCTGATAAGCCATTTATCATTTTCCTTAAAAATAATTTTAATGATTTAAAAAAAAAAAAGTTAATTAAACCTCTTTTTATGAATGTGGTTTTATATGCTCCGCGTGTACTTAAACGGTATGGGTTTTCATTTTCTAAGTCAGTTCAGCTTTCCTCATTTGTGCGTACGTATGGTCCGAGGTAGTTCTGAATTGGTTCGCAGAGTAAGAACAAATTCGGATAAGAAAATATTGACGAATCCTGGATTTGTGCGTCAAACCATCGCACGCACAGTTTAAGCACAAATTTGTGCATACGCACTGTTTGTGAAACAGGCCATTTGTCTGCCTCTGAGAACTGAAAACCAAGCCAGTGACTAACAAAAATATGATAATCACCCATTAAACTAATTTCATTTAAAACATTTGAAACCCATTAGCTTCCTCTGCTGCTGCCATTCCAGTATTCCCCCAAATTTTATTTCAGGTAGTTTCTTTTGTTATGGCATGCTATACTATCACAAAATAGTGATTTCATCATCAAACATCACATAAATACACTACCCTACTGTACTTTTAATTAGCATCAGTTAGCATAGGTTAGTATAAGCCAAGCCAGCCAGGCTAAGAATAGCTAACTGTGACTGAAATAACGTGGGCTTGATCCAGCCGGCTTCTAGACCTGCTTCTTCCATCCATTTGCAACATGGTGCAGCACAGTAGAGGGAAAAAAAGAGGTTTCCAAATCACTCTTCAGAAAACCTGACATCACATGGGGTTGTTCATTCAATGTTTGTACTTTTGTTGGTTTTAAGTCACGTAACCTCTTATTCTTCTACTCATCTCTCCTTTAAATAGTCGGCATGCAACATTTCTTCTTTCTAGCAATGTTTTCTCTTGGTCTTTCACATTTCCATGAAAGATGAATGCCTTCCTGCGTTCACTCCCCTCCTGTGAGTGCTGGTGCAACAATCCAACTTTATCAATTCATGCACAAAAATGAAGACATCTTTTCATTTACCGGGTTAAAAGAAAATAAAAAAAAAAAGTGCAATCAGCAGTGACCTGCAAAAAACACACATTGTAAATCAGTCTGCTACGGCTCATTTACATAATCTCATCTACAAAATTAGCAATCTGAAAAGTAACTCTGACAAATACATAATGCAACCGGGCAGCTGCAATGTGTCCATTTCTTACATGTGCTGAATTACTGCTGTGCTGGGAAAGTAAATACAGCTGTTTGTTTTTTTGTTTGTTTGTTTTTTTTCCCCTAAAATATGAAAACTCTTTTCTTCAGACGCATGTCCATAGTAAATCTTCCCCTCTGTCTTTTAGATGACAAGCAGATGATGCTCATCTCTGCCACTTGTTTGCATTTAGTTTCAATCATCACATTGTTCAGAGAAGCAGCCAAATTTAATCAAAGGTTGATAACATGAAGTTTCATGGAAGTAAGAGACTGATACTGTTTACAACTGAGAAAAGTATTCCTCTGTTTCAAACTCTCTGTAATTAAAGCCAAGTTTTATTCTTGCATTTATTTAGTGTTCAGAATTATATTTATCGTAAAGCAAGCACAGTGATAATATCTCTTTATGATTCCTGCCTAAGTAATGACATGGAAATTTTATTAATTTGCAAAAAGTGCAATTATAAATCAAAGTATTGCACAGATTAAAATCTAGTTTCAGGCATTTATGAGTGCCTGCGAAGCGTCTCATCGCGATATGACCAGTACATGCAGAGATATTTCTCTGCTACTGGTGCTAGGTCACAAGCAGCTGGTTCCAAAAGGTTGTAACCTTTGTAACCTTGACCACAACTTACAAGCTGTCATATTAAATCATTAGTTTAATGTGGTTTATCAACTGCTAAAAGAAAACCTGAATCATCCTCACACTGAACTGTCCCAGAAAAGTAAACTATTCACAAATTCAAATCATTTTAGAGCGAGCATCATGATGACAACCTTCTCATACTGTAGACTGCTCCTATCATCAACAATCTGACCTCCCCCTCTTAGACACTTTTCTATTTTCAGGTCTATCCCACTCACAGTCTTGGCAGCAAACTCAGAGGCTAAATGAGATATCAGATCACCCAAGTCTTCTGTGACACCAACACACTGCTGCATAATTCAGGGAGAAACATGGGCTGTTTGGCCCCGCATCTCCTCAAAGAGAGAGTGGGAGTCCTGACAACAAAAATATGAACCAGCAGCATTGGATTAAGATTCATGTTAACAACTTCTGTTCAGTGTTTTTCCTTCTAATTAATTGTCATTCCAGGAATCCTTCACTCATGTGTTTCTTCAGTTTCTATTACATGCTGTTGAACATTTCTCTGCTATGTTCATTCATGTTTTGTATGATACGTGATGCATTAATCGCTACAACATATACAAATCAAATGTCAGGCATGTGCCTTTTTATACTTCCTGCTCTTTTTACTTCCGTCTTTCTGCACAGATGTTGGATATCTGACAAACACACATCACATCAGTAGTGTTGCCACATGAAAAAAAACAAAAACAAAACTGCAAAAATAGTACTCTTCAGTGACATTGATAATAAAATGTTAAAACTGAACTTCCTCCCCTGCTGATAGTTGTTGCAGAGTATGGCATCAGTGCACTCTTTGAAAAAACAAAAAAAAACAAAAAACAAGGGGAAGTGCGTGAGTGCCATTTATGATAAAATATCTTGTATTCCTCTGATTACTTCTCAGCAAGCAATTCCCAAGAGAACTCGTACCAAGCCTGTTTGCAAACTTTTAAACCCGGCTGGAGTTGGAATGGCATCACATGGATTTGTTTACATGCCGTTCAATGGCCCCATGTGGATAGGTTCCCATGCCTTTGTTTTTTTAATGTCCCTGTTTGAGTTTACCTCCACTGATCTTCACTACTGTATTTCAGCTCTTCTCCACTGTGCTTTGCAGTTTGTATGGAATTCCATAAGTTCCCATAAATATAAAAATTGTTGTTTGGAGACAATCAAGTAGACAAAAGTACTACAGTACTGGACATGTACTTTGGTTACATTTCTCTTATTCAGTTTCCCTCTTTGTTAGTGTAATGTCTCATACACAGTGTTAGGCATGTTACTTTTATAAAGCAGTTATAGTTACTAGTTACTTCTCCTGAAAAGTAACTAGCGTTAGTAATTGAGTTACTATAAAACTAAGTGAACCATTTCAGCATCATGAAGGGGAAGAGACATAAAGAAACTCTGGTATGATGCTGTCATTTACCATGGTAACAGACTTACCTCAGTTTCTGAAACCGGCTCAACTGAACCATCTGGTTCAGAGTTCAGCAACCTCGCTTTGTGAAACAGAAAAATCAGTTTCCCTGCGTTCCGGTTCAACATACTCAGAGTTTGGACATCACCCACTTTTTGAAATGGACCCCTGGCCTGCTATCATCATCAGCAACAGTGTTTTTGGCCACTAGTTTTGTAGAAGCATGTGCCGTTGAGAGATGCTTCATTAGGTTAGAGTTGCTTATAACGGACGTGGACAAACATTGAGCTCTGAGACATAATGTTCAATTCACATGTATGTTCTTTAGCTGAAGGAGAATATAGCAGTGTCTGCACTTCTACCCTGAAAACATCAACCGTCCCTTCAGACCCGCCATTGCTGCAGTTTGCTTCAGCTAAATTGGGTGTGTGGTTTGTGTGTAAACTGAACACTGCCTGACTGGCTTACCATAAAAACCTATTCTATCCCAGCCAATCATCATCGCTTATGCGGTTGTCTCGCTCTCCCCTCCTCCCTCACCAAAGGAAAAAAAAAAAAACAACAAAAAATAAAAACAGGTTTGCAGCTCCTGCTGCTGAGAGGCAAGTTGGATGACAAGAGCTACATTGAGTTGCTTTAGTTTGTAACTTGTCGCATTTATTGGTATTGGTAATCGCGTTGCAATGTTGGAAATAGTAATTAGTTAGATTACCCGTTACTTGAATAAACTAACGCTGTAGTTACTTTGAACGCCGTTACTCCCATCACTGCCCATACATGTGATATTCTATTTTATGACTATTATTGTTATTCTGTTGTAAACATTTTTTTTCTAATTACAGATAAATCCCTCTGTCATCTCAACTGAGGGCCTTCAAATGGGAAAAACAAAATTATCACAGCTAAATAAAATGATATCATAAAACAAAACAAAAGCAAAAAAACCTTCATGTCCAGAAGTTTCTTCAACTGAGTGTTGAAAATGCTGAGAATGTGACAAGGACAGTGTATTTTTTTGATGCAATCTTACAAAGCATTACCCACAAACAATGCACAGTCTGACTCACGAGATATTTCTGAAATTTCAGCATGCTGTGTGCACCACCCTCAACGCTATTTCTTAGGCCCGCTGTGTCTTTTCTCTACCATTGTTTCACTCAAATGTGGCAGGAAGCTGTTTTCAGAGGAAAAGACAAAAATAAGAGACGAATCCCGATAAAAACCAAGATATTTCCCTCATGAGTTGCTGGAGAGCAAAACAAAAGTTAAAAAGGAAAGAATATTGAATTCACTTTTGGGTGGCTGGAGACATGATATGAATTGTAATGGCTGGATATCAGGTGTATCTGTAAAGCAGATGTTTTATGAACAAATGAACCACATCCAGGGGTTGATTTTGCAGCTTCTAGCTGTTCAGAAACCAGTTGCAGTAGCTCCATGCATTTCTAAGCGACATAAATTCCCTGAGATATTAATAAAATGCCTGTGCAGACTTTACACTACCACATACCACTTTGCAATACCACATATGATACAACTGATACCACAGATGCAAATATGGATACCATTTGGATACCAATTACACTCTATAACCCTTGAAACATATTGTTACGATATCAGATCCAACCCTACCTAGGCAAAGAGCTTACATTACCGCAAAGCAAACTGATACTGACACACTCGACAATTGATTGGTTGTTTTCACTTATGTTTCTTTCCTTTGCAGTTCGGCCCTGAAGAGTTAGTTCAGAGTCCCTCTTTTAGGCACAATCTCTTCTCAAACAATGCTCTGAACTGGTCCAGATTAAGAAAACATCACAGACTGGAATAGTGAAGTCCCTTAACATGAGCTAACAAAAAAAAGACAAGTCAAAATCACTTTGTGATCCCTCCATCACAGTTCGTCTCAGCAAACCCCAGGCTTTACTGTTGGTCCATTACTCTGTTTTGACCAAGTTTTTAAAGGGTAACAGTGATAACTATTGCTCATATGGCTAAATGAATTGTCTAGCTGAGGGTGTATGGGCTAACCATTAGGGACAGGGTAAGAAGTTCACTCATTTAGGGTGGGTTCAGTGCAAAATCTCCTCTACAGGTCAAAAGGAGCCAGTTGAGGTGGTTTGGATGTTACGATGCCTTCCGGACACCCTCTAGAGGAAGTGTTTCAGTCATATCCCAACAGAGGGAGGCCCCAGGTCAGACCCATGACTTGCTGGAGAGATTATATTTCTTGATTGGCTTGGGAACAGCTTGGTTACCCTTAAAGGCAGGTCTGGGGATCTCTGCTAAAGCTGTTGCCCCTGTGCTCTGGTCCCGCATATCTAGAAAGAAAATGGATGGATGTAATGACAGAAATGTCCATCTTCTCACTAAACATTCTGTTGAAAGATTGATGAAAATCACAACCAAGAAGATGGGTTGCCTAGATGGAATATAAAACGTTTGACTAAGTCCTGTTAGTACATTATTAATTCATTATTTTCTTAGGCTGACTATAAACCTACTGATAAGAATTTGCTGTTAACGACAATAACAGCAAAAAGTTGAAGCTAAAGATTCCAAATTCCCATTTCTGAGGTAATGCAAATGCAGCACTTAGGTTGAGATCCTAGGTGGAGAAAAGTATATGAAGGCTGGTTAATTCTGCTTTCAGTAGGTGTTATGACTGAACCATACCTTCTAGATCTGAAAGGTACCTGAATGTTATTATTTTTGTATTTGGGCAACCCCAGATAAAGCAAAAGGGTTAAGTGGTCGAACTTTTAATGAACTTACCTCTGGTAGTGATTGTAATGATGATTTTTTTTTTTTTTTTTTTAACTCTGTTTATGAATCTTGGTTGCCCTTTCCACCTTGAACAACAACAAATAAAAAGGTCTTGCATTCAAAGAGTGAAGAGGCATCCTTTGTTACTGTGGTGAAATATTAAAGAGATGCTTGGATAATACAAAAAGGCTTCCAGGCACATTTGTTATTCAAATTAGGCCCTGAGGGTGTATTTTATCCCAGGCATCCTGTGATGACACTACAAGGTAAACAACTAAAAATGGAAAACCAACTTTCTGACACTAAGTAGTGAAAGTCGTACTCCCATGTTCCCAGACGCAGGCCTCTGTGCCCAAGCGTTAAGATAAAAGAATAAGTGTAAGAAGAGTAGTTTGTTGCCTTACAACAAAACCACTTAGGCAACTGACAAATAGAATAGTAAAAAAACAAAAAAAACCCAAAAACAATATATCATCAGGCCTAAAGGGTGCCAAAGTTCTCAAAATACAAACACGATATAAGTATGGCCTTGGAGCACAGTCATCTTATAGCTCCTTGTTTTTGTTTAAGCAGAGTCAGCACCTGGGGCCTGTACTACGAAGCAGGGTTAACTTACCCAGATGTAACCCGGAGTTAACCTGTTAACCCGGGGTTGACAAAACCAGGCTATCTAGGTACTACGAAACATGGCTTACTCGGTACTACGAAGATGGTTATGAAGTTGATTTGTTGAACCTCTGATAACCTAATTAGAGTTTGTGCGTGTTCACGTAACAGTGCATGTTGCTGCGCACGTTATCGTTTTCGATGATGGCACGATCATTTTATTTCACCGAAGAAGCTGCATTATCATAATGCGGAGCTTTTAGGAACTGAAATTAATATTATGGAGGGACATCAAACACATCAGCCTCTAATAAAACAAAGCATGTTTTTGGTAAAGAATTGCTAATCGGGTAAATGCGTAAGTAAGGGCTTTTTTTCCCTCAATACATCCTTTAAATCCGTGTTACAGGCGATTATTAACCTGTGGAATGTCTGGGGGGAATTTCCTACATTCAGTTAATAATGAGTAGATGCAACATACCGGAGGGCGTAGCTAAGGTGACTATATTCTAAGACAAATAGTCAGAATAATCCATTCTTGTCTTAACTGGGCTAATCTACAACAGAATGTGTAACTCCCCCGTGGACGCCCTGGAAAGGGCATAAAAGGTGGACATGTCCAGACAAAAGAGGACATTTGATCACCCTAGACATACCTACATGTACAGTTAATTAATTCCTAAATAGGCTTCCTTGATTGTATGATTGTTAGACTATATAACTGACTGCTTCATTATTTTTATTATGCACATGGTCCAGACTTTTCCACACCTCA